>CM032665.1:40677753-40691435 GCA_019095985.1 Streblospio benedicti
TCAAAGTGGTGACTTGACCAAACATATGAGAATCCATACTGACGGAAGAATATCAATGTAAAGATGTGAGAAATCAAACAGATAAAGTGAAACTCTGAAAAGCCACATGGAAATCCACACAGGTGAGAAATCTTTGAGTCTAGTGAATGTGACAGGTGTTTTAGTGACAGTAGCGCCTTGACCAGCCACAAGAAAATCCACGTTGGGCAGAAACAATATCAGTGTACATTGTCTGAGAAATCATTCAGTCTCGCTGGAACTCTGAAATCACATCAGAGAACTCACGCCGATAAAAAAAACTTATGTTTGTGAAGATTGTGATAAAAGTTTCTCTCACAGGTATTATCTAATGTTGTTAAGCACATGCTCACTCACATGGGAGAGAAAACATACAAGTGTGATCAGTGTGGGAAATGTTTTGCTGAAGTTCTAATCTAAAGATGCACAAGCACACACACACCGGTGAGAAGCCATTTTACTGCCATATTTGTCACAAATCATTTACACAAGGAGGCAACTTGGAAAAGCACCATATGACTGTCCATACCAAAAAGTGGGCTGCTATTTCCCAACATCACTTTTCCTCAATTGTGTTTGGATGCTTGGATGATGTGGATACTTTCCACATCATTGACAAATTTAACATTGAAGATGCCAAGTAATTCTGAACCAATCAATTAACTAAGCTGTATCTTTATTATGGAGCAGTGTATGATTGTATATATCTTGTGTTCATTTTTCTATATACTTAATGAATGTTAACCATTTAATTGACCTATTTTACATTCTGTGGATATTCTGCAATGAACAGACTCACTAATGATTTACATCAATGTGTTTATTGGAAATACTAAGTGTCATTAAATGAAAATATTTGTGAAATTAATAATTTTTGATGATCAGATAAAATTCATTGTCTAGAGTACAACAATAAAGATAAGCAAATGAAAAACACAGGTTTGTGTAGTATAATACAATCCAATCTACAGTCCTCTGTCCCAAAACTTACAGCTGGAGTCTACATCTGAATCTTGAACATGAGTTTTACTGAGAATTTGGCTGGAATTCTAGATCTAAATTCACATTAGAGTAGTGTACCAATAACAGTTGGTTTAAGACTAATCCTTAATCCCACCAAACCCCTCAATTTGACCCATGATCTAAAGGTGAATAAAATAAATCCTCAAACTGCTTCTACAGTGCCACCTCCAAGTAAGACCACCTACTTACAGAGACCACCTCTATAATACAAACCTAAAAACGAGACCACTGCAAACCTCCATTGAAAGAGCACCTCTATAATAGAAGCACTTTTTGTGGTATCACACCTAAAGAGACCACCTTTATAATAGGACCATCTCTATTGAGACCACATGAGGTGTGACCACCATAGTCTTTACACCAGACAAGGTTTAGCATATGCTATTAATATAGTCTAACCTCCTCACAATATCAATACAGCCGCTGACGTAAGTAAGGCCATGAAGGCGTGTTAATGCTGTGCGGAGTACAACAGATTAGACTCAAAAACTGCGGGAATTGACGTCTCCGCGCGCTCAAAATCTTGAAAAACTGCGTTATGGATTTATTTTAAAATAAAAACGTCTCTCATTTGGTGTGGATTTTAGTCATTTTAGTCATCAAAATGACTTGAATGTTGACAATGTTCATCACACATCACCGTGCAATACGATAGAACGTGTCCTACAATGATACACTGGTGAATTTTTTTTAAAATAAAAAACGAATCATACATTCTCATTTATAAGTAACACTTCGTTTGGCTCAGCAACTCAACTTAACATCCAGTTTCCCTGCGTTAAATATCGTCACAATGCGCCAAGCTGAAAACTTTACCCAATTGTAGCTACGCTGGCGTAGGTTTTGACAGCGTCGGACAACTGAGAAAATTGCCAATTTTGAATTAAATGCTTTTTCTGTGGTCTTGGTTGAAATAAACAAATTATGTGTTATATGTCAAATTGTAGCTAATAAAATAATCAAAGTATGGAGTGTCAATGATAAACAATACTTACTTAAAACGAGACATAAATTTTTAACCATCGCCTGTTCGTCATTTTTCTTATAACTGTTTTTTTTGTTGAAACAAGGTTCCTGAATGGGTCTTTTGAAAGGGCTTTGTTCGCCGGAACCAATGAAATAAGGTCTTACATGTTTATTTGCATATGTAAATAACCACCGGGGCTTGTTGATCACTTTCGCAAACTCCCATATATGGAAAGCCATCCCGGTCAAATTCCCGACCAACGTTTTGATGGCATGATTTGTGATGGAAATGTTTATGAAGATCTGGTTTAGCATATATCAAAATAATCCTTATTTTCTGCTCTTTAATATGATATATACTTTGTTAGTTTAATCTATTCGTGTCCGGGGGACATGGGCCAAAGATGCAGGATGCAAGGTCGTGGACGGTTTGTCTTGGTCTCACCAGACTCTTGTACAGCTGGACAAAGGTTTTCTTCGTCAAATAGTTAAAGGACTTGCGGATGACTCCAACGATACAACCTGCCTTTGATGTTGCCTGCGCTATGTGGTCTTTGAATGCTAGCCTGTTGTCCATCATCACCACAAGATCCTTGTCTGCTTCATTGAGATTTGCAGATCCTAATGGCCTTCATCAGTGTCACTTCTCTTGTACAGCTTCGTATCTTGGCAGGTCATTAATGAACAGGACAAACATTATCAGCCCAACAACGGACCCTTGTACACACCGCTACTCACATGCATTTTGTGTTTTGTGTGATTGGGTGCCATTGATGACGACGTTCTGTTGTCTGACTGTGAAGACATTTTTCATCCACTTGAGAACTTTGCCTCTGATGCTGAAAGCGTGTATTTTTGCCAGGAGATGACGGTGTGGGACAGAGTCAAACGCCATTTGATAGTCCGTGTATTAGATCTCCACTCTTTCGCCATCATCCAGGATACTTGCCCAGTTATTCATGACCTCAGCCAGTTATGTGATACACAACCGACCTGGCAAGAACCCATGTTGTCCTTTCTGATAAAAGTTGCTTTGTTGTTGCTTTGCAAGTGTTTCATCATCTGATCTCGCACCAGTTTATCCATGACTTTACATAGGATGCATGTAAGACTCACTGGCCTATAGTTGCTTGCTGTCGTTTTACCACTTTTCTTTTGGATTGGCGTAGCCAGTGCACTCTTTCACTCAGGTAGGACTTGTCCTGTATCAAGGGATAGCTGGAACAGGTGGGTGAAGGGCTCCTCAAGCTCCCCTGCTGCCTGTGACAAGACACATATTGGCATGCCATCTGGATATGATGCCTTTCCAGTGTGGAGGCTGTTTAGTTACTTCTTGACCATTTCAATAATGATAACGAACTCTGTAAGTTCATCCGTAAAGCTATGCTCTGGTGGGCGGGGGAAGGGGACCATCATCCTCTCTCGTGAAGATGTTTTAAAAGAAATGGTTTCGCTCATGGCCTTTTCAGAAAGTGACATCTTCTAAACAATTTGTCACACGAGAGCGTTTACGACCTACAGTATCATCCACTAAATATCATTCTTTGAGGGTCTTCTATCGAGTGTTTGGATGGAAAATAGTCCATGATGATCCTTCTAAATGGGAGTGGGAAAGCAAATGACATTACTGCCTTAATATGAAGGATATATAAGGTTGCACCACAATATGTGATTAATGTCATACCCTGCAATTCTACAACCCATTGTCATTAGAAGAAATGAAGCTGTCAGTTGTACAATCTGGTATGTACATCAGCATGTGGCTCTTGCCAATTAACAACTGTCACAATCAATGCAACAATGATTTGAGATGTAAAGGAAGAACCATAGACACTGGAGGTTCCCAAGCAATGGGACCCTGGCATCTTTACCCACTCAATGAAGGAGGCGAGGCTTATGGCTTTTCCCCAGGGAAATCATATTTCAATATTATCTGTTATATAGTTATAAATGTACATGTATCTGTATGTATCTGTTGTATGTTCTTTGGTTTAGAATAAATGTTGTTACTGTAATAATCTTTGTGCATAACTCTGGCATGACTAAAGGTATGAACGAGCTGAGATTCCATTGCCATTCAAATTATGTTTACCAGTATATATGTTGTCATATTTCAATGCTAAATGGAATCACCGTGGATTTATGAGTTAAGAGCAGGTTAAATCAGTGAAATAACACAGTGCAGTTGCAATCCGTTACACTGAAAAGCTAAAAATACATGTATTACACAGCAACATTGCATAGAAATAAAATACGTAAAATGTTTACAATAAAGTGATAGCAATTTTGGATTTGAAGGTCAAGATAAGGTCAAATAAGTAAAAAAAGATGCTGAAAATGGAATCAGTGACACCTTTAAACCCTAAAGCCCAGGTATTACACATTGAGGTTTAAAAGTAAAATATGTAAACTACACATGGTAAGTGACAGCCATCTTGGATTTGAACTAACAACGCATCCATTCTGGAATCACCAACACTAGTCCTGATAGCATCTGCCCACATCATGCCCATCACTCCATCACTAATCAGCAACCATTATTGCATAGTACAGGTGTACGCCTTCAGCACACTCCTGGGAACCCTCACCCATCATCCTGGCACCATCCACCCACGTTCTGATAGCATTATTGATGTTAGACCTGGCAGTTGCACCAGTTATCTGTCTCATAGCATCAATGTGGATATGTTTCAATTTTCATTTACCTTGTATGGCAGAAAATCTCGTTTGACTGTTTGAGGACGCCCTTAACTGGATGAACAAGAACTATTAGTGAAATGACCCCTAGTTGTAATCATTGTTCATTACTATGCCTGAACATACCGTGCAAATAAGGTTCACCATCAAGATTTTTAAAGGCTCAGTCTGGCACTCCCGTTTGACAGATTCCAGTCCAACACAGCTTGAAGGAACTGTCACGAATGCAATGTTATATTTAATCGATTGATTGATTCATTGATATTCATACAGTCCCCAAATATGAATCCGGGGTATTAATCAACACATCGTTTTGCCACAAGCATGTTTTTCAAGGAACTATAATCTTTTCCTAGTATATTTCTCATGCACCGGAGTGTGAACACTAGGTGGACGTGACTGTCAGACAGGGGCTTTAACAAATGTTATATGCATATATATTTTCTATAACTTTTAATTTCCGCAGTAACCAGCAATATACAATATGAACTACTCATTGCAGTTAATATTTAAGGAACTGATTTGATCCCAATTGCATATAAAAGAAAACCATGAGTGTGTACAGACTCAAACATGTAATCACAAGGTTTAAACATATTTCTACGTTTGAGGGAAACACCGGAACAGGCTTGTTTAATAAAGATGTTGACTCGGGCTGGCGACCCACAAAGGGATGATAACACGCGTTTCATGTGAACGAGACTTTAAGACTCCAAACCTTCACCTTTCAGTGCCACTATTGGCGCGGGCTTATAAGGAAGTGTGATGTGTGTGGAAAGAGCCCAAAAAGAGTGATATGGGAGTTCATGGAAGTGGGATGTGGGTAACGTCGAAAGGGATATTGATGTGCAAAATAAGGCCAAAACAAATTAGGGTGTGGGATTCCTTGACCCCTTGTAACCCCCCCCCCACACACACACACACACTCACTCACACACACGCACACACACACACACACGTACACACACACACACGTACACACACACTACCACCACACTACCTCACCACACCAAACTCAAATTATCGCCTTTGATCATTTCATTAAGTCTCATTATTGTCACCAATACTCAACCTAGCCTAGACCCCCAGTCCCCCGCCACTCATCCCAGCGCGTCGCCGCCATCCCACGTCCACGTGCCCTCGGCGTGGACGTCCGTGGCGCTCGTCCAGAAGTCGCAGTGTGCGCTCAGATGGTGCACGAGGAATGCGTTCTCAGCCGCCGTCTCTGAAACGACGACAACAAGTGTAACCAGGACAACAATTGTAACCAGGACAATGCTGAATTACACTTTGTAACCATGCCAACTAGGATTTACAATCTCTAATTACGAAAAACAAACCTAACTCTGCAACCCAGGAAACGTATAATCACATTTTTACTTGTAACCCTAAAAAATGAAGCTTTGACCTAATTTGACTAATATACCACAGCCCAATTAGTCAACCTTCTTCTGAAGACTGACATATTCTAACCATTTGGACTTCAAACGTAGACGTCTACGAATATCTGCGATAATTCATGACCAAGATCATTTAATAAGCACTAGTCAGCAACACCACACCAAAAGCAAAAGCTATCAGAAACAGCAGTAACACGTATCACCACCTTCCCCATACATTGTTTACACTTTGAAATTAGACGTCTGTGAATCTCTACGATAATTCAGTCATGACCAAGACCATTCAATTAGCGGAAGTCAGCAGTAATCCACTAAAAGCAGAGGCAGTAACACGCATCACCCCCATACACTATTACCCTGCCTGACCTATGCTCTCGAGCCGGCCGCCGGCCGCCGACGCCGCCTGGCACACGGCCCGCGCCTCCGTCCACGTGACCCCCTCGGCCGCCACCAGGTAGCACGAGTGCTTCCGGAACAGCGTCCAGCGCTCGCCCGATGGGCAACGCCGCCGACGCCGCAGGCGCCGACGCCGAGGAAGCATAGCTGTGGATGAGAGAAAGGGGAATGTTAAGATCGGGATTTAGTACTTCAGAGATAGGAGTAACAGGGGTTGCGACTTGGTGGACAAGAACTCAGGCAACTGCATCAATGGGCTTTGAGAAAATGAGAAAATTCTAAACTCTAAAACTCTTTTCAAAGCCCTTTGATGCAGGCGTCATGGTGGACTAAAATCTTTTCAAGGGGTTCTAGTGATTGGTTCCATCGCATGACTGGCAATATTTTCTTTCTATTAATTTTGAGAATACTTCAAAGTTGATAGGTATAAACCACAGTGCATCTGGCTCCATGATTTAGAAAAATCAGGGTACGTTAATCATCCACATTTCTTCCACGTTTGTTCTTGCTAATGTTCTTTTGATATGCTTTATTTACATAACGATATGCTGTATTTCAACGCTGATGTTTTTATAAACATGCTGAGTATACAAATAGCGTAACTATATCATCCAATCAGCCAAAGCTAGTGATATACTACTAATCCGTTTGTAATCTGGATAAACATGTGTCTCTGGTCTTTCTGATGCAAAAACTAAAAGCAACTATTGCACATAGTAGTAATTGTTGACCCAGTCACGAATACCCCCTTCATAATCGCCACAGGATGCTTTGTCGGTACTGTTTGAGAGATCACGTTTCCCGTGTCGTACGAGCGCCCTCACCTGTGTGGTTGAGCCCCGTGACCAGAGCCTGCCCGTCCGTGACCGTCCGTGTTACTCTACAAGAGCAGGAGACTATGTCACTCACTACTCAAAAGCCTCTTTAAAAGGCGTGTCCCGTGTAGTGGCCCTTTGCACATTAAAGAACTCGCCTAGTTTGAGAACAGGAGCCAGTGTGACGTCCCCACCCACGAGACTCAGTTAATTAACTAACTTGCATCTGGAGGTCCATGTAACAACACCACGTGGCCTCACTATGCTACAATCATCAATATTGATAGCTGCAGAGTATTCACACACAAAAACAAACAAACAAACAAAACAAAAAAAACAAACAGAATTGATCATTTATCGGTCGAATGATATGCAACCGGCTCAACACAAATACCACATAGGGGCCTATAGAATGGACTTTCCATAGTGTAGAGGATGAGGCATGAAGAAGATTCAGAACTGATGGTGTTTTTGTAGAGGGTGCAGTGGTACACGCTGAGACTTTGATATAGACTGACAGAAATTTGCAAAATGAAATTAATAATCATGTCGCATACTATTTATAGTACTTAGAGATGTACGTGAGTTTCGTTTAGACATTCGAACAGCCGTCTATTTTTCGATCAGGACAATCGAAGCTACAAAACAATTTACCCTGGCATGGGATTCGTGACGAATATAGAGATAGTATAAGATAGACGATGTAACATGAACGAATGTCATATCTTTACTCACAATGTAAATTAGGTCAAACATGATTGAATGAAAATTTAAAAACTAACCTGGCTTATAATTTGACATACACGTACACTCCCGTTAAAAGTAAATAGCCATGGGGGTTGTTCACTTTGAGTCCAAAATATGGTTATATAATGGCAATACGTTAAGTCTGTTTTCATGTGAGTGTAAAAGGGACATATTGCACCATCTAGCTACAATAATTTCATTCAATAGAAATTGATAGCTGCGACGAAATAGTTACTCAAACTTTAGGGTCTAAAATTTGAAAAATCATATCTTTTTATGCTGAACAAATCACCCGTAAAAGTGTTAAAACGTCAGTGTATCGTGTGCAATAAACTAACAGCAGTTGTTAGATTTGATTACAGGACTCACGGACCACTTTTTATGATACTATGACAGAAATAATAAATGCAGACTTGGTCAACAGTTTAATAATTCAAAGTTAATTTAGGTTTGGCGTATACTATAAGAATTACAGTATATGGAGGTGTATATATCAGATTAATAATGCACGATTAGCAGGGTGAACATGGGTAATACTAAATGTGTAGTGAATGAGACACCACTAACATACTATTAAAAATATTTGTCAAGTCCTGTGACTTTAAACAGCAAACGATGATTGCCGCACATAATTATTATTTCTGTCCACACTAATGTTGGTGGTTTTGGAATCAAATGTGTGCACTAAATCTTTACAGTGTAAATATAGTTGATTTCAATGTTTTCCATAACAATACTGAGGCTTAGAGCAACACATTTTATAACAAAATAACTCAAAATAACTGCAAGATATAGGCTAGTAGGTTTCACGAAAACAACTGACCCTATGCATACATCCAATGAAATACACCAGTATATCTATGTAATTTCATAGCTGCTGCTCTGTAGTGTAAATGAAAGTAGTGTACATTTAGAATTATTACAAATTAACTATATTTTTCACATTCTACATTCTGCACAGATGCATAGAGGCGCTAATCATGTGAATATTCAAAAAAATATATTCCGAACAAAACCTAAAACAAATAGCGCAATCTATACACACTGTATATCATACAAGATTAACTATTATCCATAGGAGTCCACCCCAAAACGAATTAGAACAATGGATTGTTGTGATTACATAACATCACAAAAGCTAATTTGTGACATTTGTATTAATTGTAAAATGATTGGAAAACGTATTTGAAACAAAAATCACTGTATATGCAATCCAAAATCCATGTTTTGCTACTATTGTTTATATTTGTTTCGGCATGGCTTTGTCTTCGACCTTAGGTGGTCAGGTCAAAATTATATATATATATCCATGCCTAATAAAGTTGCCATCAGTTCTATATTATATTGCCATACTACCACCAAAAGCACTCAGGCACGCCCAATCATGTGACATAAAATGGTAAACGGACTGTTGGATGTAGTTCAGGAAACATTAGGCAAAGCTTTACCTGTCATTCGATTTTTTCATGCCATGATATATACAAAATGGACCACAAATCATTATTCTTCAATGGAATAGTTATCGGCTTAAAAATTACCCATACTCACCACGTTTTCATTATGAGAGCGCCTATTCATCTATGTAGAAGATTGTGTTTCAATATATAACACTGAGATGGCGATTATGCACTTGAATTAGAATCACAGTTAAGGACCATGATAACATATACTTTGTTTTTAATTTCAGCGAGGAAAATTATTAGATTTTTGTTTACATGCCAATTACATTGTAATATGCGTAAACAATTCGTGTACAGGAAGTCTTGATGGACCACTATGAGCGTGGGGTGCACCAAATGCTTCTCATTGTCATCATCCACAAAATGAAATTATCTTATAGCCTGGAACAGATCAAAAGCAGAGACGGTCTTTACAAAAAAGGGGAACCACGGTTGTTTTACTATAAAATGTAACCAACGTAAATTTTTACCGGTTATAATTTACCCTGACGCATATTGTCACTACAGATCAGACCACTTGTATAATAAGGGATCATTGGCAAATAACGTCACCTGATTTTCTTGTTGCCCTTTTTACCCCCTCATCCCCCTTGTCATCTTTCTTCAACTTTCCAACACCCCCAACCCCCGGTCCTCGTAAGTTGACTTCATCTATGACTCCCCCAACCCCACTCCCTCATGGTTTTGATGTGCCGTTGTATAAATACATTTTTAATTGTGTGAATATGGCTACTGTATCAATACAAGCAAACATGGCAATGTGATTTCAACTAGTTGGTATATCACAACTCACTTAACATGTCAGAATTTAAGTTCAAATACTATTAAATAACTACAACTTATTTTTCAAAAGGTGACATTACCCAAGTGTTAGACCCGCCCCCTTGTCACTTTTCATCATCTTTCTTTAACCCCCCTCCCCCCCCCCCCCCTCCCCCCTCCCTCCTTCCCCTATACAGGGTGACGTCATTTGTGAACAATCCCTACGATAATTTTCATCGTTATTAATGACGGCTATTTAAGCGTCACTCAAATAATCGAATAAAATCACTTAGTCAGAATGGAATGGATATACTCCACGAGGGCCTCATTTATAAACACAAAGTGTGCACAAAAGTTTTAGTGTTACGGCCTTATATTATTTTGGAATATTTCATTACATTTAATATGTTCAAATCTACTATTTATTTTAAATCTTATTTGTAGAAACTAGTATTAGTAAATCTTATGTTAATCAATCTTTTTGCCTTAAATTTACTATGAATTTACTATGAAACTTGATTTACTATTTATTCTCAATTTAATACATAACGCCCTCAGTAATCATCATCATCATGTTCCGTCCTCTTTATAAGGGTTGGATGCAATGGTCCTCCATACATTTCTTTCTTGAGCTTGTCTGACTGCTTGATGGTAACTTAGCCCTGTCCATTTTGACACATTATTTGACCATGATGTTCTTGGTCGTCCACGCCCCCTTCTTCCATTAACTTTCCCATCTAGCACTATTTTTTGTAAAGAGTCTCCATTCTTCCTGGTGATATGGCCAAAATACTTTAGTTTCTTTGTTTTTTATGATGTTAAGCAACCTTTTTTTAATATTATTTTTTCTCAGTACTTCTTCATTCTTGATATTATCAGTCCAAGATATCCTTAGCATCCTTTGGTAGCACCACATTTCAAAAGCGGAAAGTCTCTCTGCCATTGTTTTGGTGATTGCCCATGTTTCAGCTCCATATTGAAGCGTCGACCACAAATAGCAGTTTAATACTCTTACTGTTAACGTTCTCTAGCCGACTTTACATACTTACACCAGGTCATTGGCATCCTTTTTGTCACACTATATGCTTCTCAACTCCCTGGGGAGCATACAGCACATCGTTAGCGTAGCACAGACGTGCTAATCAGTCACATATGTGTTCACTCGCCTGACCTGTACCTATTTAATGTGAAGGTACCACGGAGCAGTGTGAAACCTGTTAGAGGTAGGTTTGCTCAACACCCACCATCACACCCGACCGGGAATCGAACCTGCGACGTTCTGGTTACGAGTCCAACACACCATCCACTCAGACACGGAAGATAGATACGTGCATATTTGTATATCTCATCCATTATTGTAGATCCAATGTGTCAGTAGTTAACACATTTTCAAATGTCTTTTTTTTTGGTGGTGGGGGGAAGGTTACCCGACCCTCGCACGTACCTTCACTTGGACCATCTCCGCCGTGCCGGCCGCCACCTCCTGCTGCCCGGTCGACACGTCCTCGGCGACGGCGGCCAGCAGCGTCCGGAGCTCGGCAGCATCCCCCGGCAGCGCCGGAGCGGGGGGCGGGCAGGAACGCTTGCCGCCGGCCGCCGTGAGGTTCTCCCGCTTGCGCTGGTCCAACGCCTTGTCGCCATGAGCTACGCCTCCCGTGGCCGGCCCGGCGGGGCACCAAGCTATCAGCCACAGGCACAGCGCGGACAGCCGCATCTGGTGGGGTAAGGAATGCACACGGGGCATGTTGTCAGGGGCAGTTGTGTTTCAACTAGTTCTCGAATATGTACAACTTTGCTGCTAGACTGTTTGTCATTTATCTAAAAGTAACTACGACGAACATTTGACCGTGGTTATGATAACAGTGCCTTCAAAGTAATCTACGGTAAATTTCGGGTCTGTGTTTTCACACCCCAGACTGTGCCATTTAGCAATGTTTGTACACAACAAACTGATGTGACTACCTCACTTGTGTTTGGTTTTTTTAAACAAAAGGTGAAATACATGATTGTTTTCAATGATTCTATGGGTGTAAAAGCTCTTAGAAATGCCAAAGAAAAGAATGCACATACAATGAGTACATTATTATAATTTTCTGATTGTGGTGGGGGAATCCACCTGCACCCCCGTTGATCTATCGGTGACCGTTGTTACAAGCACTATACCAGAGCTATCAAGCTTATCACGGTGCTCTTAGATTACACTACAAAATGCGATGATGCTAATTATTCTGCACTTTTTCTTACACACTGTCACGCTGCAATAGACGCATTAAACTGTTACTATATAGGCCTACATTCTAACTTTTAGAGGAGAAAAAACAGTCATTTTGAAATAACTCATCTGGCCGTAGCAAGCTTACATCTACGAATTGTTTGTTGATAGGTAGCCACCTTCTCAGTGGACGATGAAATACGCACTCTAGAAAATATATATTCATCAAAAACTAACCTTGTTTATTTGTGCGTTTGATGCTGTGCTTACGAGCGGTGCCTACACGCACTGCCGTCTACACATGTTCTACCGGGCTGGTGGACTCGCCGTTTGAAGGATCGCCGGGAAGGTCCATACCGCGGCCGCCAGAATTGGCAGACGATCTACGGTGCGAATGTACGATGACGACCATCGTGTTGCCAGATTCAACTTAAATGGTTTCATTGTAGCGCCGTGAAGTGATATATTATGTCACATGACGGCTGCATTTGACTTTCAAATTTAACACTGAACAAGTTTTATTAATATAGACGTATGGAACTGTATCTAACATTAAAAAAGCACAAGGGGAGTCAATAAGCCAATTTCAGACACACAATTTTTACATTTTGCCACGGACCATGCCGCCGGACCTTCCTTAAACATGCACCACCAACCAACAAATGTTTTAATGGATCCGCCCCTGTCATTTGTCGACCATCAGGTCAAAACGAAAGAATATTGACAGGAAGTACAATGAATATCCGTTTTAGATGGCATTGGGGAAACGTAATTCTACGTTCACACATGCATACCTTACGTTATTATGTTAATATAATCTAACAAACCATGATTGCATCAAACTACCAATGGTACTATTATTGATGCTCTTTACCTAGAGTACAACGTTTCCCCAACTGCACATTTTTCACCATTTTTCACCATGTTATCACTGCCTGGCGTGTGTGCTGTTGTTGGCAGTAAACATCGCTGTTTGTTTCCATTTGTCACAAATATTTTCATTGCAACTGCCAATTTACAGGATATAAGGTTTTAACTATGACTACTGCTGAGATAACCTTATAAAGCGTTCCAAAACGTTGATTAAGATATTTGTGGTTTCAAAATGGCACTAATAGTCATTTGATATTGTAAGCGTCTCTTCGATAAATGTCTAAATCTATGGCCAAAAAAAGGTTACCAAAGT
>CM032665.1:40691535-40740585 GCA_019095985.1 Streblospio benedicti
ACACGGATCTGAAATGAGAGGCGCACACTTAAGGGATTTTATGGGTATCGTACATACAATCAATGACTTGGTATGCCAAAAACTCCTATGAAAATTAAGCATTTTGATATGAAAGGGGGGATCCTTGGATCTGTATATGACACGTATATATTTATCATTAGTAACAAGAACCTCCCAAATGATGAAATGCAATGAATCTACCAATACTACTGTGAGCATGTGCGTTGTACTGACCTTGAGTGCAATTGTCTCCTGAATATCCAGCTGTACAGGCGCATGTGTAGCTTGAACCGCTTACATTGCAAGTACCGCCGTTCTGACACGGGCTAGCAAAACACGGATCTGAAAAGAGGGCACACACTTAAGGGATTTCATGGGTTTTGTACGCACAATCAATAACAGGTATACCAAAACTCAAACGAAAATTAAGCATTTTGATATGAAACAGGGGGAGAGGGTATCCTCTTGATCTGTATATGAAACGCATATTTATCAGTAGTCAGTAGAACGATTTGCTGTGACGATGAATTGGCCGCACGCATACATTAAGGCTCTGTAAAAACACTTGAAATTTAACTAGGATATCGTGTGAGAATCTGTGAATGATTGAATATGTGTGTTACTGATGTATGAGGGATTCCATATATGTGATATTGTATTAATTTTATTGTCTTTTTAATTGTTGTTTTAGGACTGCATCATTGTTTTTAATGTGCATATATTGTTTAAGTGCTTTAGAACCTATGGATAGAGCACTCTACAAATGTAATTATTATTTTTTTATTTATTAGTAGTCTTGCAAACCTCGAGATAATGAAATGCAACGGATCTCCCAATACTACTGTGAGCATGTACGGTGTACTGACCTTGAGTGCAATTGTCTCCTGACCATCCAGCTGTACCACAGGTAGTGAACCGCTTACATCGCAAGCACCACCATTCTGACATGGGCCAGCAAAGCACGGATCTGAAATGAGGGCGCACACTTAAGGGATTTAATAGGTATTGTACGCACGATCGATGACGGATATGCCAAACATCCTATGAAAATCAAGCATTTTGATATAAAAGGGTGGGTATCCCCTGGACATGTATATGACACTCATATTTATCTGTAGTCACTTGAACCTTGAAAATGATGAAATCCAACGAATCTCCCAATACTACTGTGAGCAAGTATGGCGTACTGACCTTGAGTGCAATTGACTCCTGAATATCCAGCTGTACAGGCGCACGTGTAGCTTGAACCGCTTACATTGCAAGTACCGCCATTCTGACACGGGCTAGCAAAACACGGATCTGAAAAAGAGGGTGCACACTTAAGGGATTTTATGGATATCGTACATACAATCAATGACAGGTATGCCAAAACTCCTATGAAAATTAAGCATTTTGATATGAAAGGGGGGGGTCCCCTGGATCTGTATATGACACGTATATTTATCATTAGTCACAAGAACCTCCAAATGATGAAATGCAATGAATCTCCCAATACTACTGTGAGCATGTACGTTGTACTGACCTTGAGTGCAATTGTCTCCTGAATATCCAGCTGTACAGGCGCATGTGTAGCTTGAACCGCTTACATTGCAAGTACCGCCATTCTGACATGGGCCAGCAAAGCACGGATCTGAAATGAGGGCGCACACTTAAGGGATTTCATGGGTTTTGTACGCACGATCAATAACGGGTATGCCAAAACTCAAACGAAAATTAAGCATTTTGATATGAAACAGGGGGGGGGGGTATCCCCTGGATCTGTATATGAAACGCATATTTATCAGTAGTCAGTAGAACGATTTGCTGTGACGATGAATTTGCCGCACGCATACATTGAGGCTCTGTAAAAACACTTGAAATTTAACTAGGATATCGTGTGAGAATCTGTGAATGATTGAATATGTGTGTTACTGATGTATGAGGGATTCCATTTATGTGATATTGTATTAATTTTATTGTCTTTTTAACTGTTGTTTTAGGACTGCATCATTGTTATTAATGTTCATATATTGTTTAAGTGCTTTAGAACCTATGGATAGAGCACTCTACAAATGTAATTATTATTTTTTTATTTATTAGTAGTCTTGCAAACCTCGAGATAATGAAATGCAACGGATCTCCCAATACTACTGTGAGCATGTACGGTGTACTGACCTTGAGTGCAATTGTCTCCTGACCATCCAGCTGTACAGTTACACAGGTAGCTCGAACCGCTTACATCGCAAGCACCACCATTCTGACATGGGCCAGCAAAGCACGGATCTGAAATGAGGGCGCACACTTAAGGGATTTAATAGGTATTGTACGCACGACCGATGACGGATATGCCAAACATCCTATGAAAATTTAAGCATTTTGATATGAAAGGGTGGTTATCCCCTGGACATGTATATGACACTCATATTTATCTGTAGTCACGCGAACCTTGAAAATGATGAAATCCAACGAATCTCCCAATACTACTGTGAGCAAGTACGGCGTACTGACCTTGAGTGCAATTTTCTCCTGAATATCCAGCTGTACAGGCGCACGTGTAGCTTGAACCGCTTACATTGCAAGTACCGCCATTCTGACACGGGCTAGCAAAACACGGATCTGAAAAGAGGGCGCACACTTAAGGGATTTCATGGGTATCGTATGCATGATCGATGAAGGATATGACAAAAATCCTATGAAAATTAAGTATTTTGATATGAATGCGGGGGATCCCTTGGATCTCTATATGGCACGTATATTTATCAGTAGTCAGGCGAACCTCGAGATGATGAAACTCATCCAATCTCCCGAAAATCTCTCCAAAACTGCTGTAAGCATGTACGTTGTACTGACCTTGAGTGCAATTTTCTCCTGTCCATCCACCTGTACAGTTACACGTGTACCCGTTTGCGTTGGAATCGCTTACATTGCAAGCACCACCGTTCTGACACGGGCTTGCAGAACACGGATCTACACTGTTTGATCCATTAGAGCTGCCCGATACGCCTCCTACAGAAACAAAATGGAATGAAATAATCATTTTATGGTGTATTTTACATTAATGTTCTACCGGGTAAAATTCGGTTATTTTAACATTTCTATACGGTTTAAAAGATTATGTCATTACCATATAGACGCAATAGAAAATATTATGAAGTAACTCATCTGATGAGTCATCTCCAAAGTGACTACATCTACAGTAATTTTCCTAAAAGAAGGAATTTTGAAACCAGCATATTTATTTTTACAATAGCATATTCTCGTCGAGCAAGGGTATACATGTTATTAAATGCATGATGTGTATGTTTTAGGGGGAAATATCAATTCTTCATTGATTACTAAGTGGCAAATGAACCTCAAACCTTGCCTTCTGTTCCTTTTAGATGATTAAAATGTCATTATCATTATAATGCCATGCGTGGCGTGTTTGGTAGTGGCAAAACTCTCGTCATTATATTCTCATTCCCGTCGCCAAGAAACTAGCTACTAAATTAGGGTTTTTTGAAAACAGTGCGCACACTTAAGGGATTTCATGGGTATCATATGCACCCTAGATGACAGATATACCAAATATCCTATGATAATTAAGTATTTTGGTATGAAAGGAAGGGGATCTCTTAAATCTGCCCATGACACGTATATTTATCGGTAGTCACCCGAACCTCCAAATGATGAAATGCAACGAATCTCCCAATACTAATGTGAGCATGTAAGTTGTACTGACCTTCAGTGCAATTTTCTCCTGTCCATCCACCTGTACAGTTACACGTGTAGAAGTTTGGGCTGGAAACGCTTACATTGCAAGCACCACCGTTCTGACACGGGCTTGCAGAACAGGGATCTGACGCAATAGAAAATATTATGAAGTAACTCATCTGATTAGTAATCCCCAAAGTGACTACATCTGCAGTAATTACCACTCTCTTCTGAATACATCATTACAATATACAATAACATTTATAAATCAACATTCTTTCTCACTTGAATTACAATTATTTGTGTGTAAATTTGAAAAAATAAAAAACGTATGACTTCTTACCTAATAGGTTGACAAAGTCGATTAGGGAGCGTTTGGAGATGTGATGTGTGATGTGCGTCGCCTCTACCGCCGTACCTCCACGCACGTTCCCATCGCTCTAGGAATACACAAGCATGTGGCATTTGCTGAGTGCTTGCAAAGGATGCGAAGAAGAATATAATTATGTACATTGTATGAAGGTTGGGGCAATCGTAGGCGAACCCTTCCAACGCACACACAAACGTACGATGTTGGTTCTCAACTTGGGCGCATTGTGGCGATTTTAAACGTTGTAAATATGCATGTTACAACGAGTTACGGAGCCAAACGAATTGTTACTCATATTTGTGAGTGTTCTACGATGCCTAGATGCAGCATAACTATGTGCAACGAATGTTTAATAACCAAACTCTACATTCGTCAAATGTTGAACATGCTTAAACAAGTCAGACGATTTTGCCAGTTCGCCAGTGCACGCTTTAGTATACGTAGGATGAATTCGCTAATGCAGGTTTAACACCCGCTGTATACGTCAATGATCGGCACGAGATACATATATTGGTCCCTTTTTTGTCTCGTAAAGTGTAATAATACATATACACGTAGGCGATCACGTATATACAAATCTGTGCAACGCATTTTGTACGATTTTGGTCAGGTTGTAATCTTGGGCGTATTGAGGCAGCATTGAACGTAGTGAAAATGCTGGTTACAACGAGTCGCTGAGCCAGACGAAGTGTTCCTTATGGGTGCGAGTGTTCTGCGGTCCATAGACGCAATATGACTATTTGTAACGAACCTAAACAAACCAGTATGTCCGTCAACAAATTTTGAACATTTTCTGACAACATTTTCCACTTCGCCAGTGTACGTAGAGCTACGTAGGCGGAATTCGCCAGTGTGTAAGGCTGGCTTTAGTACGATACCAAAGCTAAATGGAAGATTGGACGGAAAGAAACAAGCACGGGAAGAATTCAAATCGATTCGTTATGATAACGATTGCCAGCGACCAGGATAACCACGCGACATAGCTTTGCAGGCAACCTCTCCCTCAGGGACGACTTTTGGATACACATTACAGACGATAACTGACTCCTACCCTAGAAGCCAGTGACTATTATAACATCAGGACGGTGACATGATGTCCTCTTTTTCTCATCTCGTCATTTCACGCCTATTAGTATCATGCATACATCATTCAGATCAATCACTTGTAGACACACGCCTTACATATTATCGGAATCGTCAATTTTTGATTGACAGGTCGACACCGACCATTCATATCAGTGGCGACATCTACATCTCTTCAAGTGAACTAGAGTTTTTAACCATATTACTGTGTTGCATATTAGCATATCATAAGACTGGCAAATTATATGTGCCTGTGGGTATGTGTGTGTACGTGTGTTTTTATACACACTTTTTACATACATAAAAAAAAAACAAATACATACATACAACAACATACATACATACATACATCATGTGTTTTATACCACATACTTTTGCCATACAACATACATACATACATAAAAAAACAAAAACAAACATACAACATACATACATACATACATACATACATACATACATACATACATACATACATACATACATACATACATACATACATACATACATACATACATACATACATACATACATACATACATACATACATACATACATACATACATACATGCATACACAGTTAACATTGGATGCACCTGGGTAATAAACGAATTCCATATACCACGTATACCTATTAGACTATTTATAGATAGCATTTGCAAATCGGGTAATTCGCTAGAGCCAGCTGTTTAAAGCAAATAGTTAAATCATTACGATTATAAGCGAAAGAGGCAGGCATGATTATTTTTTTACCCAGGAAAACACAAAAGTAAAGTAGTTGTTTACGATATTTTCCATTATTATGCTTATTTTTAAGTGTATCATTATGTTACATATTTCTTTACCCCAATTAAATGTATCACATTTTTACACGTGTTTTGTTATTAAACCTATAAACATGTATGCTTTACCCATTATCCATAATGTTAACCATTACTCTGTAATGTATCAATAAATATAACCAAATTACATGTATATCAGTCATGTAGAATATATTCTTTGTATTAATCATTCATGTTAACCACAAACGCTTTCGTAAATTATCTGTATATAAATAAACCGGAAAAATGGTTAAACATATGTGTTGCTGAAAGTAAGAAGTCAATCAATGAAGATTCTACAACTGTTGATAGCACCGACTCATATGCGTGCGTACTTCAGTGATTGAGTTTTGTTCCTGCGTGTGTGACAGATTCGTACTTCAGGTTGTGTGTTTTTTTTCTTTTACTAATTTTTATATGTAATATTTCATTTATTTCTAATTTGTCTTAGAAAAGCGGTTTATTTGTTCTTGCATTCTATGCTCCTTCGAAAATTTGAACAAGCAAGATTCATAAAAAGAAATATATCAAAATTGAATTTTTGTCATATTATAGCATTTTTATATCACAAGTATCAAAATAAACTATAAAATACAAAATGTTATTCACAAAAATATATCTTTTAGAAAAGTCGACCTCTCGTAGAGATTGTTTTTTCACCGCAATTAGACAACGTTTGCTAATTTGAAACATATGAAAGTTGATTAACTCTTTTTATATATTTAACACTTCATAATCAATTTGTTTAAACCAGCAACCTCCTCACAGGCATGCCGTAAAAGCTATGCTGGTGGCAACCATTTGACTAAAAATGTGTTCAAATTCTCTGAAACTTAGAGGGGCGTTTCAATCATCGGATGAGCGGCCTCACAACTGAACAGCGTTTGTGTGCGAGATTTCCGTTTGACGACGATACGAATCCGAAGATGGAACGTCAACAACAACTATTGTTGTATTTATTATTTATTCATTTTACTTTTATCGTAGCTTGATCGATGTGTACTTTAATATAATGTGCGTGTGTTCTTCATTCACAACGACTCGTTCGCTTTGTGAGACTGTACTGAGCCATCAAGTTCAAATCGACGGATCAAAAATTTCTTTGGCTCCTAGAGGACTATAATTTTTTATGACTGATAGAACCAACATCTTTTTTATTTACATTTTAATTAAATATTTTCAACCTTGCGGTCATCTTCAGAATATAATGTAAAATGAACCAACTTAAATTACAAAACGGTACTGTATTCAATATTGCATGAATATAATACAGAACATGAATCAAATTTTTTTTCTATGTTTATCAATTTACCCTTTAAATTTCACAATCAATTTCACTTAGGACTGATTTATTTTCTAACGTCGCCAGTTCTCAAACTTTGTTTTCAAAACATAATTGATTTGTTTTTATTAGTGAGGCAAAT
The DNA here is from genome assembly GCA_019095985.1 of Streblospio benedicti. NCBI lineage: Eukaryota > Metazoa > Annelida > Polychaeta > Spionida > Spionidae > Streblospio > Streblospio benedicti. The sequence continues at coordinate 40,698,903 of CM032665.1, forward strand.
TTCTCATTCGCCTATGCCATTCAGCATGTACTCAATACAAAATACCACCCATTCAAACTTCACCAACCAAACAAAACGAAAAATAAAAATGAAATACGAATAAAATATGTACTTACGAAAGATACGACCCAAAAGGCCGAAGCCACCATCAGCAGACAAACAAGCTTGAGCATGGTTCTGTCTGTCTTCGGCGTCCAGCAGATGCAATGACTGTTTTGGGCGATGCTCAGCACTTATAGTCGGCAGACAGTGGTCAACGTCATCGGTACTGACCCGCTAATTACATTTACGTGGAGACTTGCTGAATAGAGCATGCTCACGGGGCGGACAAACTCTTCTTCCCATGGGCTTTGAATTGTTTCAAGAGACTCAGTGCTCGCATGCCTTGAACTTTGGCTATGTGATGGAAATCAGTTGTGCGTGTTCCATACTTGGGAAAGTGTCATTTGTTTTAAAGTTCTACTGTAATGTACACGTCGGCAGCTTAACAACCCTTTCACTGGCAATAAAAGTGACCAACAACTCGCCATTTTACTTTTTGTAATTTTGTAGGACGAAAACAACGTAAATCGAATTCGCCGAAACCATGATGACCTCCACAGGCTCATGTTTAATCTTTTTCAGAGAAACCATAATGAACTTCTCAAGGCCCGTTTGTTTTACCGTGAGAGACAGTGAGATGACCTTGTCGTGACAGAAGAAAATATCCTTTGGCCATATTTCTTCTTAAAGCTTTACCTTATTGTTTCTGTAATGTAAAAGTGGTCCCTAGATTTAGTAGACTTTTTTCAGTGGCGTTGCGTATGTCTGATTGTGCGTCTTGCACACTGCCGCAAAAGTCTATGATAATGTTCTTCGATTATACCACATAATTCGTCTTTTCCCTTATCTCGGAAGAGTGGTTTAATTATTCGCTTTCTTTCATGTGTGCTTTAAAGAACTTTGATGGCCTATCTAGAACTGTAGACGTGTCGACAAGTTGTTAACTTAATAAGTACATATACAGCACAGATGTTCATTCTGGTAGCTTTGTGAAGGGTTGGGACTGTGAATAGTGGTCTTATTATAGAGGGGGTCTCTTTATAGAGGTGGCCTTAATTGTAAGTTCTACTGTAACTACGTTCATTAATATCACTCCTCGGTTGTACTTGTAATTATTGCTCAATTTCAGGGTTAGCCTTTTCATGATTTTTCCCTGCGTGATGTAATGCTACAAAAATGGTGTTGTTTTATTGTTGGATTTCGTATTCTCTGCAAACTCTACTTGTTTTTACCTTGCAGAGACGGGTGACGCTGCCCCCCCCCCCCTTTTTAATGTCAATTTAATCAGATACAAAATCAGATACAAGATCGATATCTGAAGATGTCGGGTTGATAATTGTTATGTGTTAGAAGTATCATAAATATATTAATTATACAATACTGACATTCATTTTGCTACCTGCTTCCTGTTCAAAATAGGTCTAGTATTATACGATTAATAGAACCATGATTAAGAGAAAAATTTAAGATAGAAAATATTCTAACCCCTGTATTCTTATTGTTGTGTCTAATATATAGGACCATAGTTTTCAAGTTGTTTTTGAAATTTCGTAATGTATTATATTATTTCTCTGCTTTTAGATAATTTTTTAGGGCTATTAATTTCTATTAGCACCGTTGTTCTTTCTGCAATGTTTCATTATTGTCATAGTGTCATATTGTCATATACAGTCAAACCTCCAATTAAGACCACCTCTATATTAGGACCACTATTTGTGGTCACGAATTTTCCCCTATATTTTCCTCCTATATATCATTAGTAATGTAAACCTAAATATCAAAACCACCTCTCAATTAAGACCACTTTTTGCGGTCCCCACTGTTATAATCACCTCTCAATAAGGACCACACAGGTTTTTCATTATCTTATTCATTCTACACAATAGCTCCATTAAAGGTCAGTGAGAGTTGATTATGTAATAGTTCCAGTTAACTCCTATTGTAGTAAGAACTATACCTAACATTGTGTTTGCTTTTCGTTAGTAATGACCATTTGATAGCCGATCGTGAGAGGTGGTATCTCCAGGGGATCTAAATATTTAATCATAGACTATCATAGATAACTAATTCATTTTTTAAGTTCTGTGTTTTTGTGTTTGGAGTATCATCTAGTCTTTGGTGCATCAAAGACAGTGGTGATTATTAGGGAACTTTGTGTGATGCTTTTCTAAATTCTATTGGTAATAACAAAGAGAAAATGATTTATAAAAACCGAGAATCAAACTTTTCCCCATTCTTTGTCCGTAGTACATATGTAGTAGGTAATTTTTTCGAGCGTATATAAAGAAATAATCAAAATGTCTAAACCGAAACGTAAAGAGCTGCCACTTGATATATAAATCATATATATACATTACATTCTAGAATACTTGGTTGAGAAAATTGATCTGCCATATATGGTGAACCTCTGTATTGAGACCACCTCTCCATTAGGACCACTTGAGGCCAGTCCAGGGGGCCTTCTTTCTTCGTACTGAGTGCACGTGGCGTTTGCTACAGACCTTGTACATTGCATAGTGACTTACACTTACATGTATGATATCTACACTTTCCAAAATCTAGAAGCCACATCATGTCATCATTTTATGTCCACTTTTAGATGGGTACAGGTCGTGGTGTGACTAGTTTTGTACAACTAGTCAAATATAATTGAAGCATCGACACATGAGCTTGGTATATTCGAGTAGCAGTTAACTACTATCAATCGACAAACAATGTACCTCATAACCTTTCATCAACCAAAGCTTCCACATGTAATTAGGGAAGTGGTCTGTGGAAACTTTGCCGGGCGGCGATATGGATTGTTGGAGCTTATGTGTATGTTAATGTATAGCAGGATACACAGGTTACCATGGCAACCCCCTACCATTACCCTTCAATTATTAGTAGATGTCGGGTTTACTCTTTCTGCATCCCTGTACCGACTAATAAATGGTCAACTACGTATGTAAATACTAGATACATTGCAAATCCTTGTCCTTTTTTTTTACCGCATTCATAGTTCTCCAGGAACAAAGGTTATCACCACACTGGGAAAAATGATGCTCTTAAAATTACAAGGTTGTTAACCTAGAAGGAATCGTGTTACAACAATGCAGTGCACCAACCCGTGGAGGTTTAGTTTGAAGACTGCAGTGATAAAGTGATGAGATTCATTGGTCACGCATGTGATCTTAAGCTTATTTCAGACAATTGCTAAATGAACATGCATACATTATTATATATAGCACATAATTATAAGAACGAACCGCATGTACAAGTGTAAACATTCCGACTTTTATTACTGAATTTAATTACGCTGTAATTGGAAACTTGAATCATAACAATTATTGCAAATGGAATTGTCTCCCTCTGGGTTTGCTTGCAACAGGATATTTGGAATGGTTTAAATGCAAAACAAATGAGAAAAAGTAAGTGTGGGTGAGAGGTCATGATAATTTGAAATGCGACTCTCCTTTCTTGGTTTGTGTGTCACGAGATTGCTGTTGTTTGTAGCTTTATTGTGCTGGATGATTGTTCTCTGCTTGTATTTTTAAATATTTTCCTCATATTCATCTCAGTAATAGCTATGTACAGCAAGACGTTTGTAAATTAGTTTAATTGCATTATTACAATATCGTATGATTACACTGAAGTCACTGAATGAATTGTATTGAGGCGTTACCTTGGTTTTGTTTTGTTTGTTTATTTATTATAGTGACAAGGTATGTGCATATACAACAAAACTGACTAAATTACACAGCTTACATAATATACCCAACCCTTCTTGGGTTTATCAGTCACCTAGTATTTTAATACTAATAAATTGACCTATCGTTTTCTACATTACATTACACTATATGGACTAAACAAATACATAACAACAAAGATAGTTTTATGAAAAGAATAATTATATATACTCATAAGAACATTTCACATTACCTTGGTAATGAAATTGTTATGAAATTTTCATTTAGCAGTGTTTAAAACAAAGCAAAAGAGCAAACACATGTTTAGTTATTGAACGCAATATGCATGATGTTTTGCACAAAAATCGCCTAAAAAGATTTATCATCGTCCACAGAAATAACCACATGTTATAAGAGCTAGAAATTCATTTTGTGTATAAAAAATAAGTATGCATTCAGCAACAAACTTAAACAATTCAAATAATGGCCAGATGACAGACGATAAGCATCTGAGATTTCATCGGAACCTTAATTACAGTAATTACCCTGTATTTTATGTGCTGTGTGATGTGTGTTTTGCCATCATATACTGCCAGCTTCTTAAATGATCCCCTGCCTTCATTTTTGGATTGCTTATAAAATCTCTACTTTGAACCAACGGACATTAGCATGTAATAGGCAATATGATAGGTAACGAAATACAGTAATGGTCACTGCTCGGTCCCGTATGTACAAGATGGTCAAGATAGCAAAACATTAAATTAGGAAGAATATACCACGCTAGGTGATCTCGCTGTATGCTCTGCGACAGTGGCATTATACATCATTTTTAGCGAATGCAACTGTCCGTAGCTAGAGAGAGAGACCAGCATACACCTCAATGTGAATGTATAGAAGGCTACCTGACGGCCAGTCATAGTCAAACAGGCCCGTAGCTAGACTTGGAAAAGGGACGAGGCAAACTGTGGGCACTGTAGCAGTGGCAGGACGAAGCGTCTACCCGGGGGCGTCCCCCAGAAATGTTTGAAAATTAGATTAAAAATGGTGACATCTGATGCAATCTGGTGGCTAAAACTAAGCATGATTTTTGATAACAAATTTTCATATATGAAGAAAATTTGTTTTATACTATACATCAAAACACCGGGACTGCAATGTGTGTTATATTGTAATATCTTCAATACATTACATCTTATTATGAATAACAAATCTTAGATAAAATTTTCTTGTTTAATATATCAATAAGTCTCAATAACTAGTGGATTGGAATATTTATTAGAAAATCACTCTATGACAAACTTCAGTGAATCTCTAACAACAAAAACCTTCCAAACAAATAATAAGACATTCTTATACAATTATGAAATAAAGTGTAACACGTAACCACATCAATAATCGTTACTCGTACTCTTGAGTAAAGTGATAGTGAAACAGCTGCTTTAAAGCAATTAGTTCTAATTTTAGATGCAGAAGCTTAAATTCTTCGTCTAAGAAGTTAGTTGTGAGCTGTACTCGTGGAGAGCAATGATCACAGTGCAATAAACCATCTAAACGATTCTCATCTGAAACTCTACTTATCTATGGTGTTATCATGTTCTGTGAAATCAACGTTAGATATAACTATATATAGCTTTCATTTTCGCATTTCACATACAAAAATGTTCAAGCTGTAGATTTCACATGGGCATAGGCAGATCCAGGTTTTTGGAAAGGGGGGCGCACTTACGGGATTTCATGAAAAACCCTATGAAAATGAAGTATTTTGTTGGGAAAAGGGGGGTGGGTGTCCCCTGTGCCCCCACCCTGGATCTGCCTATGATAGGATTAGAACATTACAAATATGCATGGCATACTGTGAATTGCGACTGCAAAAAGCACATTTACAGCACATTTACATTTAGATATGAACTAGAATTCTATATCTTAACAATACAAGTCAAATACTTGGCTTTGACCTAATTTGGCCAAATTTCCTTTGTCCATCAGATTGTATAGGTGCTTTTATGGCTACAAACACCACTCAGTGTTTACAATATTTGCGTTATTTAACAAAGACCTGTGAGTGATATTGTTTCAGACAACAGTTGATAAGAAACAAGTGAAAACTTTGCTGCGGATAAAACTTTATTGCTTGTTACACACTCAGAGCTTTAGATTGGGAGCTTTGCCTTTGAACGTAATGAACTTAAGAAGTCATTCACTACCAATAGGATCGCAGTCACACAAAAAGGATAGAAAATATAGAAAATAGAAAATTGGACCATGTTATAGCTTCTATAACCAATTTGATTATTAATGAACACATGTATATAACACAAACTGGTAGGTAGACAAATGATTTAAATGCTTATTGATACAAACACAGTGTATAGAACGGATTGATAACTGTTTGATAACACATGAATGATTAAGCAATGTAAATAAATACATGGTGTAACATTTTATGCCAAACCATGGTATGTTTCTAGTTCGTTTGTAATGTGTTTATCAATGAAAGCACAGCTAAGGTGCTCAAATTTGTTTTCACTCAGTTGAAAATAGTAATGGTGACCACTGGGAGCTTATTTCAAATGCACTCAAACAGTTCAGAATCTGGATCAATTCCGGACGATTAACTGATATTCGGTTGAATGCATTATAAATTGTTTATATTCGCAAATATCTAATGATTACACGTGGAACTTACGTGAATTGACAAACAAAAACTAAAGCCTTGTTTGTCACATCTGAAGATGACTCTAACTTGTATTCCAAAATCGTGTTGAATGTTGAATATACTTTTACTAATCAATCGCGCCTGTCAAACTCATGACCTTGTTACCCTGTCACCAAGGCCAGTAGATTATCCAGCCAAAGGGGCCAATCACTGCTATATGTAATACCTCTCCAGCCATAATTGGTGTGTGGGAACAATCACAGTGGGGTCAGTGCCACGTGTCACCTACAATGAAGTGTGTACGTGTATTGAAGAACTGCATCTGAAGTGATTGGTAGCTTTATCTGGAGCTCATTGTATTGCAGCGTGGCTGGTGAAGTACTAAGTACACTGTCTCCAGTGCGTGGTGATTACATATAGGTGCCAGTTGTCCAGGGTTCGACTCCCAGCAGAGGCATTGTGATATGATCATATAGACTTGGAGAAAGAATCTCCTAATGTCAAACTCCAATAGAATTTAATATGTCGCTGCATGAGTGGAGATTTGGTCCAGTTATATATAGTAATGCCATTCATATTTAGAAACGCATGATTTCCATTTGCATGTTTTCGGCACTCACAGCTGGACATGGGGAAGATTCGCTCAGAGATACGCATTGTGACAACGTTAGTTAAACAATGAGTTAGCCTTACTCTCTATGGAGTCTTATCCTGCTACTTCCCACATTGTCTGAGACTCTTCATTGGACTCCCGGTTTTATCTTTTGTACGCCTGTTCTGTATCATTGGTATAAAATCAAATTAAAACGTCAATTACCCATCTTACTCAATTTCTAATGTTCGAGTTGCTTAATTCTTGTTACATCCCCTTGCCCAATCTTTCTCATAGTATGTTAAACGGGCAAAAGAGGACAAAAGTTGACATATAACGAACCATATTCTCATATAATATATTGTTGGTCAAATAAGCAGATGCAATATGAACAAGAAGGTTTGTAAAATATGCATTCGGTGCTGGTAAAACTATAATGGCATCAGCACACTGTCAATTTGAAAAAGTTTAGCTCTAACCAAGCCACAAAATAGATATAATCATGTTAACCATAGTCAATCTCTTAAGAGTATGCAGCCGCCTAAAGTATTTCCCTATTGAAACCTACCACTTGGTCGCCGCTCGCAAGTAGCGTGATAACAAAGCACCTGTTGTATGTTCTACGCGCAATCATAATTCATCATACTATTATTATGGAAACTACAAAAGACGGAGTTGATTTTACTACATAAAACACCCCAATGGAATCTGATAAGTGAATCACTTAGTATTGAAGCTGGTGTAATTAAGGTATCGGCATCAGCACTGCCTGACCCGGGGTCAGATGATACCCCGGCTTGATGTCTGTCTGCATGCTTACTGATTACACACGGTAATGTGTGAACAAGTCCTATAATGTATACGTAAGATCTTGTGCATGACGTATTGGGGGAAACAAGTACATGTTTTAGGTACTCTGTCAATGACTATACGTAAATTTGCCTCCGTCAGATTTGTGCAGTTTAGATATCAAAAAAAAAAAAACAGCAGCATCCTGGGTTGTACATGTATTACACGTGTATAGACAAGGGTAAGTCTGGATATTACAAACAGTTCGGCTGGCGTCAGAGAGTTCCAAATGTTGAACCCGATTCACACATTGCAGTGGTTGATAATTTGGCTCATTATATCCTTACGAAAGGAATTTTTAAAGTAATATCACCCTTTCGAGAGTCGTATAGTTACAGTGGCAGTGCTTGCTACTTAAAGTAGCAGCCAAAGCGATATAACCTACTTTGGTAACGTTTTCTTGCCCATAGATTTAGACATTTATCGAAGAGACGCTTACAATATCAAATGACTATTAGTGCCATTTTGAAACCACAAATATCTTAATCAACGTTTTGGAACGCTTTATAAGGTTATCTCAGCAGTAGTCATAGCTGGTTAAAACCTTATATCCTGTAAATTGGCAGTTGCAATGAAAATATTTGTGACAAATGGAAACAAACAGCGATGTTTATTGCCAACACCAGCACACACGCCAGGCAGTGATAACATGGTGAAAAATGGTGAAAAATGGTGCAAAATGTGCAGTTGGGGAAAAGTTGTACTCTAGGTAAAGAGCATCAATAATAGTACCATTGGTAGTTTGATGCAATCATGGTTTGTTAGATTTTATGAACATATTAACGTAAGATATGCATGAATGAACGTAGAATTACCTTTTCCCCATGGCATCTAAAATTCATATTCATTGTACTTCCTGTCAATATTCTTTCGTTTTGACCTGATGGTCGACAAATGACAGGGGCGGTTCTATTAAAACATTTGTCGGTTGGTGGTGTTTAAGGAAGGTCCGGCGGCATGGCCCGTGGCAAAATGTAAAAATTGTGTATCTGTTCATGTTGCCACGCTGGTTTAAACCCGGAAGCCCCTTCCTCTAGATATCTTACAGAATTACTTTGCGTGGTGTGTTCGTTTCATGCGTTGTTGAACATGGGTTTCTGCAATCTAGTTTGTACTTAGAGCGTGCTTCCGTGGCCGAGTGGATAGGGAGTTGGACTCGTGACCAGAAGGTCATGGGTTCGATTCCCGGTCGGGCCCGATGGTGGGTGTTGAGCAAACTTACCTCTAATAGGGTGCACACTTCTCCGGTCAGGCGAGTGAACGCTAATGTGAGTGATTAGCACGTCCGCGCTACGGTAGCGGGGAGTTGAGAAAGATATAGTCTTAGATATGATAGTGTGACAAGGATGCCAATGACCTGGTGTAAATATGTAAGGTCGCTAGAGCACGATAACAGTGAATTGCGACTATAAATAACCACGTTTACATTTTTTATTTACATTCATAAGTACCACATAAACAGTACCACGTGTTTTGCAGGTAGCAGCCTCTGTGGCGGTGGGCGCTGTGGCGGGCATGTGAGGAGATGAGCGGCGTGTCGCGGCTGCTGGCTGCTGCCTGCTGCTGTCTGCTGCTGCTGCTGGCCTCGGCGGCGGCCGAGTACTGCATGGAGACGCAGACCCGCTGTCTCGCCAGGTACTGTAGCTGGGTACTGCAGAGACAGACCAATAGATTCATGGTCTTCATGGACACCGGAGACTTAGAGACGGAACTACTCGGAATGTTTCTGAGCTCAGCAGACTGTCTGTTGACAAAGTAGCGGAAACATCCGAGGATTGCCGAATGTAGAGACCGACCAATCGATTTTTTTTTATTTTTTTTTAATGGGGGGAACAAAATTCATGATCAAAATTATTTTTTCCCACGTTTCACAAACCCTTTTATCTACCAGAGTAAGATAAATGGGTACTGCAGAGACGTCACCAGTTTAACTTAGTCACTGACCAATGATTTTATGTTTGGGTGGGGGTAGGGGTGGGGGTGGAAGGATACATTTTATGATCAAACTCTTTTCTCGTGTTTCACAAGCTTTTTTTAATACCAGAATATGAAACATTTCAATACAGTTAACACCTTTGAAAATAATCTCTGACTGATTACTTCCAACAAGCCAATGATCTAAAACCAGCCATATATAAGCACTAGCCCTGATCTCCTGCCTTCAGGACGGGGTGTGCTTCCGTGGCCGAGTGGTTAGGGAGTTGGACTCGTGACCAGAAGGTCGTGGGTTCGATTCCCAGTCGGGTCTGGTGGTGGGTGTTGAGCATACTTACCCCTAGCAGGTTGCACACTGCTCCTACACGTTAATCAGGTTCAGGTCATTGGGTTGTAAGAGTGAGTGATCGTGTGAGTGATTAGCATTGTGCGCTGAATGTGCTGCCGATGCAAGTATGTGAGAACTGATCAATTGAACATCAATAAAGTGGGGCAATGACCTGGTGTAAATCATAAAGTCGTGAGATCAAAACTTGGATCAAGACTATAAACCAGACGTTTACATTTACATTTACATTTGTGCCAGCACTAACCGACACTTCTCTCTCCAGGACGGGGTGCCAGCTGGCGCTGGGGAACTACCTGCTGCAGTGCGCGCCGGTGGTGGAGGAGCGCACGCCCGGCTGCACGCGCCCGTGCACTCACGCGCTCGTCACGCTGCTGCTCAGCGTCGAGCAGCGCGAGGTAAGTGTGTGTGTCTGTGTGTGTGTGTGTGGCGTGGGGGTGGTGTGTGTGGGGGGGCCTCACGCTATAGCGGTGAGTACGAACGTCCACCGAAATGGGGTGTTTTTGTCACATTTTTGGTACATTCTGGGTGCATTTGTCCCTGTTTTGGTATATTCTGATTCTCTTTTTCACATTCTTGGTATATTCTGGGTGTCTTTGTCATATTTTTCGTATATTCTGGGTGTCTTTGTCATATTTTTCGTATATTCCGGGTGTCTTTGTCATATTTTCGTATATTCTGGGTGTCTTTTTCACATTGTTAATAGGCTATATTGGGTATGATATACAAAGATGTTGGATATCTGCATGTACTAGTATCTGGGTTTTATAAATTGGTGTGCCACCTTTCCCCCAGGAAGTTGCATTTTGGTGGGTCACTTTTTCTTCTCAAAAATAGACAAATTGGTGGGTGCAATTTTCAACATGTCTCTGGCCCATCCGTACCCATTTTCTGCCCCAGACCCCCAGTCACCCCCCCCCCCCTAACCTCTCCCAGAGTAATGCCCCTGTCACACACTGCCGACTGGTCGTAGGTTTGTTGTTGTAAGTCGAACCTCCTTATGCTGTGTACTATGGATTTCACAAGTTCTCTTACTGACTGCTGGGAACTATCATGCATTTTGACATTCGACACTGTAGGACTAGTGTTTACGTTTGGAAACTTCATTGGCTGCTAATTGTTATCCTACGCTGATTGAACAGGGGACATTAGAGCCCCTGTAGCTCTACACAGGCTTGTATTCTATGGTGTCTCCTTATATGTGGCAACATCAAAGAAATTGGATTAACCGTTACGCTACCGCCTGTTGCAACAGGCTTATGGAACAAAGCAATGCTACTGTAATGGCCAGAAAGATGGGTACATTCCCGTGCAATCACGTCTACCAAAATGATTTTACGTACGTGTACAGATTTTCGCCCCCGGACCCACACACACCTTTTTCACCTCCCGCATTTGTCCTGAAGACTCTACTAGACGAAAACATTGTTACTGACTGACAAATACACACTACACTTTTTTACAGTATGTTTAGAAGGTATCACTGTTTTTGTAGCACTATTTACAAGATACGTGCTTGGGGGGTTGGGTGGGGGCGCTAGCATCTGTTTTGCGTAGATATGTGTGTGTGTGGGGGGGGGGTCTTATTTCTCCTTTTTTTTAAATGGGGTGTATTAAATATGGTTTAACGGGTATGCTAGAATAGGGGGTCTCAAATATTGGTGTTTAAAACAATAATGTAAATGAAATTTGAAGGCAACAACAAAATATCATCATGCTTTAATTTTTTTTTTTTTTTTTTTAAGTGTTTTTTTTTTTTTTTGATATTTAGAGAAATTAGGGGGTCTGTGGGGTTTAGCTGCCTAGCAATAGGTGGTTTTAGATATTTTCCATCTCGAAATCGGTGGTATTCCTGCTATGCATATATACCCTACCCAACTGTTGAAGACCCCCCCCCCCCACACCCGCTACATTAGAATGGGGTCATACACCCCTCAGTAACCCCGTCGCGTCATGCAACCATCAATGTCCACAGTAGACAAGATGATATTACAATAGCAGACCCAGGATATTTGAAAGCTTGGGCGGTGAATCCAATCTCGATGCAATACATACCATCCGTGACTCACCTTACATGGAAAGACGTTTATATGTGTACATAACCAAACTGATTATACACAATAGTTTGAAGCAGCCACTACCATGTCTTCATTCATCAAGTTTTCCGTATCTGTAATCACTGAATACATAAAACAATGTAACATGACAATAACTCAAATGAAAAGAAAATCTCAAAGGCTTAAATATAATACGGTGTAATTCTCAACACGCGCCTGCATTCTCGCAGAGCTACACTGTTACGTGTTTCTCACGACGACACGCGACCTGAGCTCGCCTCTCTCTTGTTGCAGGGCGAGGCGTTCCTCACGTGCGATTGTGACAACAACGCAATGTGTCTACGCCAGCGCCAGCACCTACAGGTGGGTCCACTTGTTAGCCTTTGTCAAGGCTGAGATTATCATTTAATAAGGTGGTTGAAATTTGGGATCAGTACACTTAGAAACAGAAACAGAGTCCAAATGTCTCAGCCTAGTGATCTACATGATATGTAAACTTCAGCCTACCAGAGTCAGTCTAAGATATGCTATTGCACATAGGCAAAGGAGTTGTACCCTGTAGGGGTGTTTTGATGTGAAAGAAACTAATTATAGATAACTGAATATTAAATAGCATGGCATTTAGAAAGTCTAGGTGCCTCTGTTCCTTCCCTCATCCTGCATCTAAATCTCACTCGGTCTCGTATGGAAACGTGTTCACATTACTAAGGTGTCCCTATTTAGTATTGGGACAAGCATTTTTGGTATTATTGCAAATGGGAAACAGGAGAATGAAAAGGTGTCTATAATTGCAAACTAAGTATAAAAGTGTAATAAAATACAGTAGAACCTCTCTATTAAGACCACTTTTTGCCCCAGAGTTAGGTGGTCTCAATTAATAGAGAGGAGGTGGGCTTAATACCAAGGTTCATTTCGGTGGCTTTATGAAGGCTTGGACAATGAAAAGTGGTCTCTATAGAGATGTGGTCTTCGTTGAGAGGTGGTCTCACTTGGCCGTTCCTCCTGTATCAGATGAATCATATTATTTGTTTTTATTTCTTTAAAAAACATGCTCAAAATCTATTTAAACGATATCACTAAAATCTTAAAATGTCCAAAATAATTCTCAAACCTTTTCCACCTCTGTCCTCTTCAGAATTTACAATGTAACTTACAATTAAAACAAACGCCAGTATTATTCGCATAGAGAAGCAAACCTAACACGTAACAAATCCAATAATAGGGGGATTCTATACTCGGCATTAGTATGGTAGAGATCAAAATAGAACTATATGAAAACTCCCCCTGTATCAGGTGTGCTATGACGAGGTGGTGGCGACCATGGCTGCGGTGCGGGCGCCCGGCGCGGTGATCGGCTGCGACCTCGCGAGGCAGGTGTGCGCGGCCGACACGAGCTGCCAGGCGGCGCTCACCCACTACCACGACAACTGCCGCAAGATGGTGCGCGGCGTCAAGTGCACGCACAGGTGGGGAGCGGGACTTCATTTAACGAATTTTATTAATGCCATAGATTAGTGTATTGTTGAATGCTGCTATAAGTATGTGAATGTCTTGTGCTGGTATGTGAATACTGATTTTTGTTATTAATGTCTAAGGTAAGAGCAGCAATTAATTAAAGATCATGATGCTTAACAAATTCCAAAAAACACACTTTTAGTATTAAGCATAAAAAAGAATCTTGTCATTCAGTGGGCATTGCTTTAGTAGACATTGCTTTAGAAACATATGTTTCTCGTACAGTTGTTCATATTTGATATATTGCTACTACTTTTACTCATATATACAGATACATGGACATGCTCAGGGCCAGCGGTGCACAGCAGGCGTTTTGGACACGTTTTTCAAATCTAATTTAAAGTTTTAACCGGTCAAAAATATCAAGTTGTGAAAAACTTAGAAATGTGGTTGTCCCTTGAAGAAATTTATTAACATGATCAATATTGGTACAGCTTTATAGTGCACAATAACTCATGGACAACTTGTATACTGTATAATTGTCTTAGTTCTACGATCATGTAGATTCTTCATATGCCGGTGGGATTTAGATTCAAATTGTCATGATTCTGTGAGATAGAGTAAATGTAAATGTGGTGGTTTATAGTCCTGATCCAAGTCTTGCTCTCACGACTTTACAGTTTACACCGGATCATTAGCCCACTTATTGATCAACAATTGATCATTTCTCATATGCTTGCATAGAGATATAACTGAAGTATCCTGTGCCATGTTAACCTCAATCCCCGTGCGTGTTCCAGGTGCAACAACTCGCTGGCGATCCTGTACTCGCGGGAGCGCGCACACAAGCTGCGCACCTGTCGTTGCGAAGGCACCGAGGACTTCGACTGCCCAGCGGTCAAGTACCACACGGAGACGCTCTGTTTCCGCAGGCAGCCGGTCATCACGGACGTGATGACCAGGCCCACAACCACATTGGTAGGCGACCACTCACTCAGATCTTTGCATATACCTTCCTATCAATAAAAGATGACTGAAGCATAATCCTGTTGTACGTAAGACTGGTTGATGCAATTCGTTATAATCAATCATCAATCAGTGTACGCTTAACAAGATCTACTCCCCCTTTTCTTAAAAAATAGATTGTATTTATCTGTAGCATTTGCGCCATTGTTTTCATTTACTTTGATTTGTGTTGCGGTTACTTCCAGATTCCATCATCAGAGACCCATCCACATCGCCATCACCATGGTGTCCGCACAACCCCACACCACACCCAGCAGCCAACGCCCCCCGCGATGGTGCCCACCCGCCCCTTGTGTGAACAGACGCACAGGACGTCGGCTGGATGTGCACGGACACAGGGTTTCGGAGTACTGACGCTACTGGTGGTACTCTTCTGTCTCTTGTAGCACCATAGGAATACAACTGACTGTTGAGACAGTATTGCTCTAAATTTGGAGGTCGGAACTGATTGGTTGTCTTCATGGATAACATGGATTTAGCAATTTGTCACAAATGATGTTCGCTGCAAAACTGATTTTGTATGTACGGTGTTACATACTGTGGATTATAGTAATCCTGCTGGTTAGTGATTGCTTGTGATAACATACTACCCATGACTAACACATTGTGTATCAATGTGAGCAGACATATGGACATTCTCATGGAAATAAAATATAGGTAGTGCTAAGAATACTGTTGATACTGCTGCAATCTGGCATGTTCAAATTATGAAATGTGTTGAATAAATATTGTCCGGAATTCTATTTATCCCATAGGTTAGTGTATTGTTGAATGCTGCTATATGGAACTGCTATAAGTATGTGAACTGTCTTGTGCTGGCATGTGAATACTGATTTTTTTTATTAATGTATAAGGTAAGAGCAGCAATTAAAAATCATGCTGCTTAACAACTTCCAAAAACACACTTTTAATATTAAACATAAAAAAGAATCTTGTCATTCAGTGGGCATTGCTTTAGTAGGCATTGCTTTAGAAACATATGTTTCTCTTACAGTTATTCATATTTGATATATTGTTACTACTTTTACTCACATATAAAGATACATGGACATGTCCACTGGCAGATCCAGAATTCTGGAAAAGTGGGGTGTTTTTCATAGGTTTCATAAGCACGATCGATAGCGGCCAGGCTAAAAAAGCCTGTGAACATGAAGCATTTTGGTAGGAATTTGGGGGCAAGAGGGCCCCTGGGCTCCTCTGGATCTGCCCATGATGTCAGTATTCGTATGGTTGTATAATATGATGACACACAAGACCAGGCACCACCCCGTGTGGTGCCTTGCTATGCAACAATGTTCTTGCCACGTGATTAAGAATCAAAATGTGCAACGAGCACGTTATGGTCGATGAGTACTCTATGCATGTGATATTTATTTTTATATTTTACACTTGTAGCCTATAGCATTGTGAAAATATTGTTACTATGGTTATTTTGGATTTATTTTCAAATTCAATGTTAGACAATGTAGTTAGCATTACTTATGAGTATGAATGTGTCTATTTTGTATGGCTGTGTGCCATTTCAATGTAAATTTAAGATTAAGATTAATAACAACCATGAACCGGGTGTTTGTGGCCATTGATGTCCTCAGGGGACAAGGTGTCCCCATTATAATAACACCACGTGCTACGGATGTAAACATCAGGTGCGCAGGCAGGTGGAGTGAAAGCTTTAAGGCAGTATATGGTGATATGTGGCCAGTTTACGACCGTATTATATTCTAAATTATAATATGCTTATTTAAATGTGAGTAACTTTCTACTGTAGGATAGATTATACTGATCTGGTGACAAGCTGGTGTCTACACTGTGACTTTTACTCATTACTGACATATTTTCCAGTTCACTTTATGTGCACTGCCAAATATTGACATGATAGAGAATTTTGTCAAAAACACAGACATTGTTTCTGGCCCTGATGCAAGCACTCAGACACAATAATTATTTCTGCTTTGATTTCAGTTGCCAACAACGAGCTATTTGAAAAATCCGCTCTATCATTTGCTGCAATTGCACCACATCTTTGGCGTAGATGATTGCAAAATTGTTAGTCCAGTAAGTGCATATTTCGTGTTGTCTGGATAAGCTATTGTATTAGAAAGATTATCCCGGTGCATACTGCTCAAACTACGGCCAATAGCATAATGCACATTACATTAATGATTAAAAAAGAAATATCGCTTAATGTGCCACAGTACTATTTCATCTAAAGCACTTTGAAAACTGGGATGGGGCATCTCGAGTGGGAAAACAATTATGAGTGAATCTTCAAACCTATGGTCCATTAAACAAGTTAATTTTGTTTTATACAATAAAGCGTACATGTATGTGCAGTGCATAATAATACAACATTATGTTTGTGCTTTTAAATTATTTATTTTTATGTGATATATTAGAGTATGTAATGTATGTGAGGATTTTTAAAATATTCTAAATGTATCATTTTCAATGTATTTTCATATAAAATTTGTTAATAAAAATATAAACAAGAATAGTTTTAGTTTGTCATTTCTATTCTATGATTTTCATGATGTAGAAATGTAGTTTTATTTGTCTCTTTAAAACTTAAAGGACGTTTAAAATTTACCAATGCAATTTCATGTGATGCAACATTGAGATTTTTAACAACTAGGGACTACCATTTTTATAGTCCAGGCGGTATGAAAAAAATTAACAAATAATGGTATATATTATTCACTTTTTCCCCTATTTGTTTTTAATTTCACCGCAACCCCCCCAACCTGAAAAAAAGTAAACTACCAATCTCCAGGCTGTCCCTTCAGTGCGTCCAGGATTTTCAAATTGAGTTTTTGAGTTCCCACCCCCTCTCGGTGTGTGTGTGTTTTTTTTGTTTTTTTTTTGTCTACATTCCCTGGACCATGATAAATGGTAGACGCCAAATCAAACGGGGTTCCCAATGTAAACATTTCGTAGTCAAGATAAACAATATGTGCTGAAATGTTACAACCTATACAGCATACAATTCTCTGGGTGACCAAAAACATCGTATTTATGCATACACACACATACGTATGATGTACAAGTGCGTTTGTCCCGCCTCGCGACAAAGATAGACTTCAGTAAGTTTTAAAGAGGTACTTTTATTGGTGTAAACATTTACATACTCAAAACGTAGTGTTTAGTGGAATGTCCATCAAGCAGAGACATGTTTTCTTCACTTACATACTTTTACAATACATGTGCAAATTGTCACTACATGTTTCATTGATTTCTAGTGAGAGAAAAAAACAATAAGCTTCCAATTATATAAGTCTCATATCTTTTACCCAGAAACCATTGGCGACTTTTTACCACATGGCAATGAAAAATGTTATAACAACAGTCTACAATATGCAACTGTAATAGGGTTTTTGATCATAACTTTAAAGTGGCTGCCAAATGCAGTTATATCCATCAATCGCTAGCGTTAACCGGACTGTCAGACTGTCGGCAGTAATAACACAGATGTCTAGAACATCTAGAACATTCCACAGTTGCTGTGCCGACGAATCATAACTAATTTGAAAGAGTAACATTGAACTGTCATCTCCGAGTAACCAGATCTATTGTAAACACTGTTAGTAGTTTGCAAATATGTTAGGAACAATAATTAAAACTGATTTTCCTTGGAGGACTGACTTTTGTCAATGACGTCCATATCAAAACGGTCCTAATGGTTTTTAATTTCTTTTTAACAATACCCATGCATTATACTTATTAGATCTCCAATTTTTTATAGATCTAAATGACCTTTTGGAAGTTTGCGTTTGCCCTGAGAAACGTAGATATACCTACATGTATATGGGTGTATTTTATTGTATAATCAAACATATAAATGATTTAACAAAATACTTTACAAATAGTGAAATAGCTGCAATTAGTTCATTTTTTGCAAGTAAGTCATCAGTACTTACTACAGTCCTGTTAAATATTAGGTTTTCCTCGGCAGTATTCCTCACGTGTGATGTTTGTTGAATACAAAAGACTGTGACATCTGATATATGCTCGCTTGATCGTAATATCATTTGTAACAAAAAATGTTCTCCATCTCAAAAATCAAATTCACATCTGACGTTCTCGTTTGCCGCCATCTTGGACGGTTATGATTTATTTTTCTTTCCGCCAATTATAGGCGCTAACGAGTTGCCCCAGCTGGGAGCGCTTTTTTCGCAGCTTTATCTTGCAGAAATTGGCAATTACCAGTGAGTAAAGAACTCTCGTGTTTGTTTGCGTTTTATCTGAGGAATGCAAGCGAGGATTGAAAGATTATCAGAGTTATCGGATGGGAGCGGTGGGCGTTTGAAGATATACATCAGGATTAATGAAGGCGATGGCCTATCGCTCTGCAGTGTGTGCTGCCATGAAATAGCAAGTTGGTGGAATAATGTCAAATCTTTTAATGAAATTGAGCGACAGTTGATATATGATTTTAGACAACTTATCCAAAAGAGTAATAAAATTTTAATTAAAACCATTGTTAATTCTGTATTTTATATTGATTGTAGTCAATCGAACAGATCAAACAGAGCATTGTATAATTTTAATGCCTTAAAATTATTTAACTTTAATATGTGTATTTCTAGACTATTGAATACTGTTAGATATTATGTATATACTGTAGATATGATTTTAGTTATATGGATTGTAACTTTTACATATCTGAAATAAATGTATCGTTCATATAAAACAAGACCTTACTCCATACACGTGTGAGCAAGTCTTCCATTGACGTTGAATACAATTTGGTTTATGAAATCACTGAGCGTGGATATGGGCAACTCTGTAGATAGTTTTGTTCTAATCAGAAAATCGCTAGGAACATATAAAATGAATGATTTAGTGGCACTATTTTAGTATGATTATATACAGTTATAGTCTTCCAGTCACGTCCAATGTCGTTTCAATTGTACAGCTCAGTCTAATAGGTTCGTTTTTATGTCATCAATATTTGTGTGTATTTACTCATATCATAAAGTTTTATTAAAATTGTTTTAGTACACATTTATGAAACTAAATATGGACTTGGAAAAAACTTCACACCACACTTAAATTCAGCATATTTCCCTACAATAGCGTTTTCCATTCAATACACAACAAAGCTCGCATCCTGAAAGACAGCCACAAAACACACCCCAATGACACATTCAAAACACCTGTCAGCGACGAAACTCTTCATATTGTGCAGAATTTAATAATAATTAAATTAGCCCCCAATCATCCTTAGTGTTTTTAGCTAAGACACACAGAGATGGTCTCCTGGCCGTATAAAAGGAGACCTTCAGTGCGTGGTGCCGGTAACAGGCCTGTCGCCTCGCATTACATGGAAGGCTGCCTCTTGTGACAATGACCACAGAGAGGGACAGAAGACGCTATCATTAAGTGTTATTAAGGGCTCTACAAGCCAAGCAATTTTACTATGCACATTCTTCATAGAGAATGATGTCCTTTAAAACGTCTATCTTAAAAGTGTTTCTGAAGTAATGGGTTCTAGTATTATATAGGTATGTATGGGTGCAAGTATTTGGAATGTAATTCCCTATATTGATGAATATACAGTGTCACATATTCTTTTTTTTAAATCGATTTGCTTACTTCAAAAAAGTGTTTATCATTCTTTTTCATGCAATTTCATTGGTCATGATGATCCAGAAGTATCCGATAACCCGGAGAGGGTTATCACCCCTCTTTGAAGAGGGGTGATACCATGGTTATCATACTTGTACGCAGCCGGACGACTTCTTTCACATTTTTTAAAACAGTATTGCAATTGTTTAGAAAAGATTGATAAATACAAAACCAGGCTCATTGTGTAACACGGATTATGTTATCAGGATTCGTTCTTGTGGTGCATCAGGCTCGCTGTGATTCGCCCCAAGAATCACCTGATAAAATAATTCATATTACAAACTCACCCGGTTTTTTGTCTCTCTATATATAGGCAGTGGTGGTGTGAAATAGTCCTATTTTGTGTGCTGTTCACACAGGGCTGTAATTGCAGGTATCAGCATTGACGGTAGTCACGCTCTACGGTTGTTTATCACCGCCACTGTTACATTCCGCCGGTGATTAGCACAAAATTATAGGCACTTACGTGTCATTATCTTGGTGTTTGTCTCAACAGAGCATAAAACCAACAAAGGGGATGCTTGTGACATCGACGCTTGCAAACTGCGGGAAGATTCATAGCTTATGAATATGTTGAAGAAATATCCAATTATGCGGTGTGTATTTTTGTGGTATTTCATGATTTACCATGAATTATGTATTTTTGCATAAGAATGTTAAAGAAATAATATTGCCTATAAACTTGTTCTGCAATATTTTGTGAACGTTCATAATTTCTTTGCAAACTAATTATTATATTATATCAACATATCTATTTCCTTCAGAGGAAAAGAAAATCAAGAACTGAGAAGCATTATTTTTAATCTATAATGACATTTAACGTTTTACACCAATTATAATATACAAATGTAAACATATACCGTACAATAACCAAATATCATATAATTACGCTATTATCATAAGTAACTATAAGTATTATGATTTTACCCATGGGACTGTCTAACCTTATAAGCTGCGTATAATTGCGTTCACACTGTTGATATAAAACATACAGAGACACATAGACACAAAACCAGAGATGTGACTGATACAAACGTAAACTGGATGCACGGCAATTACGTGTAATTCGTTTTCAAATTTCATCTTAAAAAACACACAATTAAAATTCTTCCTTCTAATAACCTGTCATTTATTATTAATATGTATAGGCAAAGGTGCGTATCTCCGTTAATTGCTATGTAATTGCGTGTAATCACCTCAGCTGCCATTGTAGCGGCAATCTAGCCCCACTTCGCCGATAATTATGTCGTTATCAACGTTTGACGTACGCAAAAACTGTTGACGAAAGAAAAGCCTGCGAGCAGATAGATCAAACAGAAAAAACAAGGCGCTTGAAAACATAATTATAGTGATGAATGCAAAATTGCTTTTAAGGGATATGACATACTTGAAAAATTATGACTGCATGTGATGTTATTGATTCTGGGTGAAAAGAGGGCTTTCTCACGCATGCCTGAAGAAAATTAAGATTTTAATTAGAGTTTTCAATGAATTTTGAATACGTATATGGCAATCACATGACACCAGTGTTGAATTTCTCTTGAATGCTTTTATTTCAAATGCGTTTAGAGATTCATATAACTTCAGCATTTGATGCGTAGTAAAACACACCATCTTTTGTTAAAAATCTTTGCACTCCTTAAACCAAAGAAGATATGAATATTAATGAGAATATATGAATACGTATGACCCCTAATATGAGAATAATCACACAACGATGCAAAATCACGTAATTCCATTATTCCTTTATTCCTTGCCATATTGGCTGAATATAAATGTATTGTAATAACTTTACAAACACATTTTTGTGCAGAAAACTCCGTTCGTGTTTGGAAAAGAACAAATCCTTAAGACCAAAGAAATCATTACAACAAAACACTTTTCAAGAATCTCTTGTAGATTCTCTATTCAAACCGATTGAATAACCTTTTTATGTGCATCCTTTAATTTGATAAATGTCATAAATTTATCAATACTTCATTTATCTTCATAATATTAGGTACTTATAGACGATCATGCATCGTTGGCATTAAATTCCCACATAATGTATATGTTGGGAGTCTTAATGACATTTTCACACTTCATTTTTACTTTACGTACTCATTCCCTTATTTGCCAAAACAATCGTACACAATCTTAGGGCAGAGGAAGGGTAACAGTTTTCTATTTCTATCATACAATCAACATGGCATGCTCAAGTTGTTTTGATGAACTAATTTCAACTCAACTCGGACTGTGGCGATAGGAGTTCTAAAGCAACATTGTGGTTGTTCTTTATAATTAGATTTTCACTTACAGATATCATGAAGCTGTAGTTTGCTTTCCATCAATTAACAGCCAGACAGAACGTCTATTGCACTTGTGCAGCACCATTTAATGACATTACGTGTTAACGCTTTCGAATTCCCACATCTAGCTGCAGTATATGACTGCTTATATATCGAATGGAATCTTATTTTCCGACGAATCATAGTTTCGTCCGTAATTTTTACAAGTGGTTTCATTGTAATGGTCTAGCGTTCTAGGAAGTAAGGCACTGTTGGGGGAAAATCAAATCAAAGATATGATATGTTGTCTGTTTGGGGTTTTGTTTGAAGTCATGTCATACCTGTGTTGTAAACTGTACGCATTTACGAAAAGGTGGCAGTTGAGTAACACCTGACTCACCTACGTTTGGTACCGTTTGTAAAACGTTGCTATACGCGTACGTTGTGTGTAACGGCTACACAAGGTTTGGTAACTACAATATCCAATGCAATGTGCAGTCGATGACAAACATTATGATGTTTTGACACTCTTGGTGTCCCCTCCCTCACTGACCAATAACACCACGTGCTCGTTAACCTCTAGACTAGTCACTTGACGCCGCCGTGCTGTGTAGTGTGTAATGAGGCATGACGTAACATAGTGGGGACTCGACGTGGGGACGCCGCCGAGATTAGCTAGACTTGTTACAAGGCGGTGCAATGATGTTCTAGGTACGTTACAAGGAGTTGTACACGCCAGTGGCGACACACACGTGGCCGGTATTTAGTCTGGATTCGCAAGTTTGTGTGAAGGTTTTGGTCGATGCTTTCGATGCAAGTTGCTTGTGTTCTATCCGTGTACTTTTGATTGGCCCATTGGACTAATTCAGAGAAGCTGTGAACTTTGGGGAGACTTTCTCCAACAATGCCTCCTTCGGAAGGCGTTGGTGAAACGTCTGAAATCGTCGCCAGGGCTCGTAGAAGTAGACTTAGTCAGCAGTTCTGTATTCGGAAATCCACCCACCATTCCTGTAATCTTAATAAGCAGATCCAGGGTACAGAGGGGTCCCACAGTCGTGCGAACCAAACCCAGGAAATCCTTTGAGTACCCCTCTCCCCCTTCCCATCCAAAAACCTGGATCTGCCAGTGATCTCCTTAGGCGATTTATCCACTAAGTCTCTAACCTTAAGATAAGCAGTTTGCACCGAGCCACACAGCTCCATTAGCCACATGCAAATTAATGGTTTTACAACATAATCACATCCCAAGTGGTTGATTCAATGATAAATCCTCATACGCCGAGACCTCAGGACAGTCGCTAGAGACGCATATTTTACGGTCGTTCTGCGCACAAATGGTTTTATGACTTCAAATGGACATTCCTGCCTAGATGATTTCACTTTGGATAATGCAAAAAAAACAATGGTGACGAATCAGGACGTTATGACTGTTGTTGACAGTGCTGTGCTTTAATTCTATGTAAGAGTTCATGTGTTTGTACCCTCTATACCAACAAACAAAGGCACACCCATCTTCAAGCGCAATTCAATTGGTCAGGGGAAATAGTTCCAATGGAGACACTGTACAGTATGTGGTATCTACCATTGGTACATGCATCCTTATCAATTCGGGCTTATTGCTTATTGAAAATACCATGAACATCGGACTTTGAAGGCTGTGTGAATGGGAAAGGCGTGAAACCCATGATGTGCTACATGTTAAATTACGGCGAACGCTATAAACATGATGGCATTTGCCACTGGTCCCATATGCATTATGTCCATCTTGCTGCATCCTTGTCCTCAATTTATGCATGTGTTGATTATCATCAAACTGGTTTCTCTGTGGTGTGTTTAATTCAAATTCTGATTAAATGAAATGATCATGTCAAACAAATGAATATTCCATAGATGGTGTGAAATCGTGAGACGGGAACAGGACGCATCTCATCCTGTTTTTACCATTTTCACGTTCATATCAAATCATTATGTTCATTTTTGTAAAGACAAGTAGCTCTATAAATCGGAATGGAAGTGTCCACTCTGATATACATTTCAAATGACTTTATATTTGCCGCACGTGTCGCACAAGCGCTTAATATGTATAAGTGAAACTTAAACGCAGTACATTTGCATTTTACAAGCCTTCCGTTGATCAGCAATAAAGTCCCCACATCAGATAACACCTCTCTGTGCACCACCTGGTGTGGAAGTGTAACAATAGGGGTCAATACATCAAAGGGTGTTTCGTCTACTCAAAAAACTCTGTAAATCCACGCTGGCATTGCTGCTTGATAAGAAATAGGGATCTTTTCCTACTGATTGTGGCTTGATGTCTATACTTTCAATAACGGTGTTTTCATAACTCAGTAGATGTTTTACGATATGTGTAGATACCATAGAATATATACTGATTCACATTAAGAAAATTAAGCCAGCGGACGAATATACAAAGACGTTTTTATAAACATGCTGTGTACAGGGTATGCTTTAGTTCGTCATTTGGCACTTCTGAACATTTTAATTTCTAGCTTCAATCACCAATATACATAGTGCAAAAATGCTACACGCTTTCACATACATAATGATTTAAATATATAGAGTAGCTCCAATATTCACAAATCTTCAAGTTCAATTTCCAAATGTAGCCACCCGTAGGATCAGCGTATATGTAGATACCATGTTCAGCTGGATCCAGAGAGAAGGCCTTGTTTCTGACAGACCCCCCCCTTCCATTCCCCTTTTTGACCTGTCATTTTTGGACCTGTCAGTTTCATGTTCCGCTGGCAGATTTGGAATATATTTTTTTTCAGAAATAGACCTGGACGGCTATATGTATAGTTGGATCATTGAATGTGGACAAAAAACTTTACACACCACTGCCATTTGGAGTTGGATTTTGGCCACTCGCACCCAGCCCAACATTCGATCTGCTAACACTTTTATGACATTAAAAAATCGGCAAAGAACACAAACCAAAAAACATAGGCTATGTCATCGCCAACTTTAAAATGTCTAACCAATAAAGATATGTTTCATGACAATAGTAGAATGGAGAAAACATGTGTTTTACAAGCGGCCCTCATACGGTCGTAAAGATCCGCTGCGTGCTGTAGAGATAAGCATAAAGGGCCCGTCCTGTCATATTAGAGGCCCCCCGCGCCCGGCCATATAACAGTTAACAAGGCTAGTGGCTTATGGAACCATTATCAGAGCAACAGTAGGCCTATCCATGGGGTAAAGGCTAACATTGACACTTAACTTAACTGACACTTAACTGTCACATTTCAAAAACCTTTACTTTTGTACGCACGTATACACATCTATTTAGGCATCAGCAATGCAACGGGTTAAGACAAAAGAATGGACGTTTAGAAAGCACTAAATGAGGATGAATGTGTTGGCGGATGTGGCACTTTTTAGGTCCCCATTTAGGTTCATATGATTCAGATGGGAGCGGTCAAATGGCAACTGCGCAGACGGTATTTATGGCAGTGCAAAATTGATGACAATTTGCGTGTTTATGTATTGTGTATGACCACGCCAGAAGAGCTAACGCGTGGACTACGAATGACAACTATCTTTTGCTTAACTACAACTTCCCATCACATCTCGTGTACACTCCAGCGTCTTTCAGTAGGTGCCAGGGAAAATGGCTGTTGGTTTCCCTTTTTACATGAACTGTATTTTGCTTTGTGGCTGTTGGATGCGGGTGTCGGCTGGAAACTTGCCCTGCTACTGCTGCTGCTTCTGCCGCCGCCGCTGCCTGGTGATGAGGATGTGCAGTCACCTTTCAGAGCTCTGTTTCGGAGGATTCGTGTTTTAAGAGAGTGGCATCTCACTGTATAATCATAAATAGTTTATACATGTCTGTGCCCCCATCACCCACACCCAAAAAAGACAACTCAACCATGCGTTTGAGATGCATTTAGAAATCGTAATATCGTGGTTTTAAATTTATCTTGTAGCTCACTAAAAGGTATGCATCCTATAAGATATATTACTATTATATATTGACTTGGAAGATATTTTAGAAAATTCGCGCATTGATCAACCTATTCTCAATGATGTGAATGCATCCATATAATGGTTAAATTCAATATTTGAACGGCAGCAGGTCCTCTCATTTCGTCGCTTCAGCTCAGCTGCTGAAGCAACCATTGTGTTTCGTTCGTTTGTAACTAACTATGTAACTAACTATGTATGTATGTATGTATGTCTCCGGACAAGCTAGAGCTTTAACCGTTGCACCGATTCCGGTCAAACTTTACACGACTATGTTTTATGAGGCGACACCGAAGTGATTCGATTTTGGGCACTCTGCCAATTAAATTTTGCTTTCTAGAAGCGCTTTTATGACATTTTTAATTATATTCAATGCACTTAGCCAGCAAGAAAAAAATCTATATTCCAACCAAGCAGCAAAATTGATTATTGGATTTGAAACTGATATTGATTATCATCTTGTTACTCAGTACTATTGTATGGCAACACAAATATATTTTTGCTGGGTATATTGATTCTGATTCATTCTGATGTTTTCTCCTCAAATTCATAAATTTCTTGATTGTAAAGTATACATTATTTCAGTATATATCTTAATTGCCCATAAGTCAACGCCGTTCTAGCGACGCAGTGTTCTTTGAACACTTTTGATCTAGTTATTGTTGTGTCTACGTCGTAACTGTAGGTGAAAGGTTTGTCAAAAGAAGGATAAATTTGGATAAAATTTTCTACAATTTATTTGCTAAGTACTCTCGAATAAATGAAATCCTCATCAGAGCTAAAATTAGAATGTTAGCTCTGACGAGGAATCTGTTTATCCTTCATATCCTTCTTTTGACAAACCTTTCATCAGCAGTTACGGCGTAGAAACAACAATCATGTAATGGTTATTTACTAAATGAACATACTAAACAGCAGAGTCAGTGTATAATCTGAATGAACAATCATTCCACTATGCAAGTTGCTAAAAATGCGCATCAATGTTGATTGGATGGAGCAAATTTGGTGATATCTTTACAATATGAAATGATACTATAACGCAAACATTAAGACACGTTTTGTGAAACCACTGTCCTGATGTTGTTTGCATGATCGTAATCAACACACGTCACTCTTTACGAGAGGTCAAGTGTAACAGTCTAACGATGTATCATTACTCTATTGTATGTATTAATTTGTATAGTCTACATATTTTCCCCACTATTTCATACACATTTCCTTGAATTTCGAGGGAAGGGACGTAGAGTCCAGGCCGACAGCATGCTGATGGATTCTATTCAATGTTTTGAAACTGCAAAATCATGTTTCAAAATATAAACCCTCTTTCAAAATATTTGAGTTCATATGTGAAGGGCCCACGTAATGAAGTGCCACTAATGGATAAGAAAATGTAAAACGTCTCAATAATAACATATTGCATTAACATCCCTACTTATATGATCACATATAGATCTACCTGAGGGGGGTATATAACTCCCCTTGATCTCAAAATCTCAATAAATTAATGTTAAAACTCTAATGCAAAAGGCCCTTTTCTCAAATCTCAATCAATTGATCTCAATGAATTGAAAGGCCAAATCTCAATTCTCAATGAATTGAAAACCCAAATCTCAACTCTCACTAAAGTGTATGCCGCCCTCCTACCTATGTATTACACGCTCATAAAAGTACCATTTTTTCTGAATATCCGATGGAAGAAAATGGAGGATACCATGGTTAAAAGCTATATTGAGCCACTGCAACGCGTGGCCGGGGAAAGGTAGTGTATTACATGTATATAGTGAAATATATGTTGGTTATAAATAGAAAAAAACAGCAGGGATAATGAAAAAGCAGCCGTAACTTTGAGGTGTCACCATGTGTGAAATCTTCCCATGGCGATGTTCTACTGTAGTAAATGGCAATTAAAATGGTGTGTATACATTTCTATCATGTAGCCATATTAACATTGTTGATTCACGCCATAATTGTCAATGTTGTACATGTACATGTACAATAAAGTGTGTATTGTGGTGTTTGAATGTTCGCAATATTAAAATGCCGGTATATTGAGGTGATGATACATGTTCTCTCTAGAACGTCAAATATGTGATATTGTTACAAGAAAATTCTTACGGATGTTAAATTTTTATGTTTTCATACAGGTATGTTAGCATTTACACATAGAATAAAAAAATATATAAAAGTAATTTGTGACAGAACTATAGCATTACTAAAGTATTCCTCATTCTTGTATGAATTTATGTAACATTATGTAATAGTTAATGTTTGCTAAATTCACAAATTTTAATTTTTTGATGGAAAGTAACGATGTAACAAAGAATTTGATTAGAAACTAACCACCGTAGGATTTCACCTTACTTATGTATGCACATTTTATTTTCATAGAATAAATGTAAAAAAATTACTTGTTAATCATATCTATTTTTTAACTTAACGTTTACATTGAGTGTTTAAATTATTATAACATTTTTACAAACGAAGCTGAAGCTTTCTATAAGAGAGTCATGGACGATAAATCTTCAGCAAAGCATTAATTACAGTTGGAAACATTAAACTCAAGCTTGAAGAGAACGAATGAGGATTTGAGTTCTCTGAAAGTTTGTTATCGAGCGATTAACAATGGAAAGAAACGTGAAAGTAAATCATGATTCAATTATTTTACTGTATTACTTGCTTTTCTTTTCTTTTTCGGTTACTACCTATGCACCACTTTGGTATCCAATAAGTAAACTTATTGTTGGTGCATTAATATGTCATATGATGTTTATTTTTGATAAGGAACCTGTAGAGTTCGAAATCACTTAAAAATTATATGTGAAATTTGAATTTTAGAGTTTGTTTTGAAAGAAAAGCAGATAAATACATAAAAGTAATTGACTTATGAGACGACCCACTGCTTTATATAAAGAGAATCAAGTGAACACCATGAAAATAAATAATAATGGAGTTCGAGCTCTCACATGTTTTTAACAAACTGAAATTAGTAACGTCATAAACTTTATAAATGCAATATTCTGGACTTCACAATATCAACACACACATTCGCACTGAACGCATTTACAACTTTGACCCCCTGACTTGCTGCAGCAAAGTACAGTACGTCCTCATAATCGCATCTGAAAAATGTTCGACTGTTCACGATTTAATTCATTGTTCAAATTCCTTTCTGTTTCGCCTTTTTTTTCTTGTCCTTGAATTCGTCTGTTGTTCCATTCAACGCCTACGAGATGACCGTCACAGTTTGCCGCTCCAACGATCTCATTTGGCGGCGGCGGCGGCGGTGACAGCGGCACGCCTCAGGAAGTGCATGGGAACGTGGGCGACGCGGCCGCTCGACCAGACCTGGGGGGCAGCAGCAGCAGCCAGGTTACTCACAGTGCTACGATATTACGCTGCACAGTCTAAAGTAGACTACTTTGTTGACGTGCACCTGTTAAACCATTCGTATCGGGATGTCCCTTGAGGGACATTTTTACGCCCGATTTTGTACAGAAAAGTCCCGC
This sequence comes from Streblospio benedicti, assembly GCA_019095985.1. Classification (NCBI taxonomy): domain Eukaryota; kingdom Metazoa; phylum Annelida; class Polychaeta; order Spionida; family Spionidae; genus Streblospio; species Streblospio benedicti. Next base: position 40,728,911 of record CM032665.1, read on the forward strand.
GGATTATCGCCGTGTTTCCCTATATAAACAGTCTGTCATGCACCCGGGTGTTAGACTAGTGACAACAAAAACGCCTTACCTTGACATTTCGACGTAAATTTTGTGGAAGTGAAGCAGTGTTTTCATAATATTAATGCATCATTTGTAAGAATATATATCTGCGCAAGAAACACATGATTTACACTGCAAAATTCAAGGTCCAAATACTCTAATTTAGACGAAGATTACCCCAACGTGTCGTATACCATCTTAAAGGGGAAACCCCGTTCTCTTCAGTTCAGACTGAGGCGATTATTGTTTACAATTACGTCACTAGGAAATACCCACTTAATATTCCTGCTTCCAAGTAAGGATATTAATACTCAGCCTCGAGCACATTGTGCGTTGTCACCTTAAACCAGCATTTTCTCTGCTTTGATAACAGCTAATGGAGCCGCTACTCTTGATTGCATCGCGCTATGATCGGTGTAGAGATATGACTGAGTGTGATAAAAGCTAATTTTTCTATTGCAAACGGCGCCTTGGTTAAATTGGTTGAAGGTAAGATAATTTTTTAAACGAATGGATTATCATCGTCACAGTAACATACCCATCACAAATTCACGCATCGGATCAATTATAAACCGATTATGACGTCATGGACGAAAGGATATTTCTCAAATCACACGCATTGTTTTATAATTTGTCTTTGTAAAGTGTATCTCGAACCTGTCATTTTTATTCGAGGCCAGCAACAGCCTCACGTTGGGAAGATATTATAGACAAATATATCCATATTCCTATCACTGGGTCGTAAAAATAAGAAACTGTATGCGATTCTGAATACACGGGTACAATTTATGTAAAAAATAAGCATATATGGAGGCCCCAGAGAAGTTATTGTCTTGGACGTAAAGCTGTCAAATGGCACTGTTTCCTAGTGTTTATATTACATGTTGACGTTTTGCGTATGCCGATAGGAATGGGTTAACAAGCGATGTCGCTTGCTTTATAATATAATTAAAGAATTATCTAGATTATATTTAACTACACTACACTACTACTTACTATTTACAACACACTAACATTGCGGCGACCAAGGCAGGAGCATCACCCCGAACCTCCTCCATCTGCTTTCCGCCAGGAACTCCACCTGGCGGAAACCCAGTTCGCGCCATTGTGACGTCATCGTACCAAAACAGTCACTCTGTTGAAGGCACCGCGATGGTCGCCGCAACGTTAGTGTGTTGTAAATAGTAAGTAGTAGTGTAGTGTAGTTAAATATAATCTAGATGAATAGTCCTACTACTAGTAATAGTCTACATAAAGATATAATTAAAGAAATTTTTGTGTACCAGTATTTTAAATTTAGTCATGTACTTGACACTGTAATTCATTTTTTCTGCATGATAGAATGGTATTTGACCACTTGATTGTCGTGACAATTGTAAAATTTAGCATGCTGATGCTTGACTCAATTTGCTAAATTTTACGATTGACGCTCCAATCTCGTGGTCAAATCCTACAATGTAGATGTGGCAAAAAAATGGCGTTTCACTCACGGTGGTGAGAAGCGCTCCCGGCTCAAATTTCGGCTGGAACGTCACCAGATGTGGGATTTCCCCGGCCGCGCCGCGCACAAAACCACTGTAACCACAGAGCAGACGAGTCAGCACATGGCAGGGAGCAAATGACCAATTTCAAGTGACGTCAGACGCGATCGGCGAGCGCAACATGGACCCAGAAAACATACCAGTGTCACAAAACATCATGTATATTAGTCATTTTGAAGATGGTATTATTGTGCTCTATGTTCATAATTATGTATTGTGACACGATGATCCCCAAATAGATCAATCCCATCATGCCCCAAATCTCTCTGACATGGGTATTAGCCAATCAAGTGTGTGTGTGAATCTAGGTCAAAAGGGATTTCCTGATCTTCAGTAGATCAGTTTGATCTTTAGTTTCTAGTACTAAAAATAATAGCGGTCGCACGTGTTTTTGTTTGTAGTAATGTTATAATCAAATTGAAAATGGTAGATTGTCACATTTGCACTGACCAGGGCTTGAGTTATTGAATGATTTGCTCGAGTTAGTGTGTGTCAGAGTTGCCAACCTCAAATTTTGAAATTTCTGAATTCCGAGGCCAAAATTTCTGAATTTGGGTCAAAATTTCTGAATCTTACGTTTAATATGGATTTTTAACTTATATTCAAATAAGACTATTTAATAACACTGTTCTGAGTTTAGAAGGAACAAAGGACAGTAAAAATGCACATAAAAGTGTAATTAACTTGGTTTCAACATATCTAATTAAAAATAAATACAAAGGTTTGGATGATGGTCATCCTACTTTTCGCGTAAAGACGTTCAATGTGGGGCAAAATCAATGACAAATGTACGTGAGTAGTACAGTTTTGAAAGTAATGAAATGAATCTTGTTATAGACATTTGAAAAAAAACAGATCTATTTTAAGTCTTTCAAATACCAAAATTGCTGCAAATTACACACTGAATTGCAGAAAAAAAGCATCACATTAAAAAAAATATATACATGTATTGGGGGATACTCCCCCAAAACCCCTGCCACAAGAGGGGGGTGCCCCACTCTCGCACACTCCCCCCGCGGCGCCGTTGGCACCGCCTGTCGGCTTCGCCGAGTCTATTGACACCCAAATTGATAGTCAGCCATGTAGAGTTGGAAGAGCAAATGCCATTTGCAAATGCACATTACCTTTGGAAGTCAGGGGTGCACAACAATTAATAATGCATCTAATGTCTTGTATGCACGACGAATTTTCACCATACTCGCGTTCTTTTGACTTCTCATGGTCCACAATGACCATGTCGTATCCACAACTATGTTTGCTCCGCTTCCGCTAGCGCGAATTTCAATGTAGCCAATTTGGCTAAAGGGCTCTCAAAAGTTTTAGCCAAATGCAAAACCTTTTAGCCAAATCTAAATTTAAGGAATTTTGATACCAGTTAATATTCTTTAAGCATGAATGTATAAATGTTGATATGACGTTTGCTCTTTCAGACACACTTTTGTTTTCTAACCAAGTATATTAAGAAGGCAAAAATTTTTTTAAAATTTTAGCCAGGCTTATATCAGATTTCGGTAGTGAAGTAGCATAGAATGTACTTGAGGGCATGCAGACTTTCAAATTCTTCGGAACGTACATCCTAAGTTAGACAAATGTGCATGTCTGCATAACAGACTTGTGACTCAAATGCAAAAAATGTGATATGCCAACCCTTTTACTAAAAGCCTGGATTCACCCCTGATTAAATATTTGGCATGTATATTTTAATAAAATATTTTAATTTCTAAAATCATTGATTTGAAATATGACTATTACTATACTGATGCACAAGTAAAGTATTATATGTATTATATTATATGTAATAAAATATTATATGTATGCTTTAGCTGGTAGATTAAATGAATACTCTAAACAATTCAGTTAAAACTCCATTGTAATCCATTAAGGTTGAGTGGTGCCCATAGATCTAGATCTAGCAGATATTAGATAAGGGACTTCATCTCTCTAGACATGGAACTCAGTTTCCCTCCATCCCCCTTCCCCTCCTGACATTGGACTAGCAATGCAGGCATATGTAGATAGAATGCTCTTTTACTTCATTGAAACTCGTATTAGCAGACTAGACTAGACTCTACATAGAAGACTTAACCCCCAACCCAACACACACAGTGTTTCACCCGACTGAATAGAAGACTTGACTCCTGACAAAATGGCCGAGCCCATGAAGTCATTTCCGTGTGATGCTGTCTGTTTTATTTTAGAAAATATTGTGTAATTTGATGGTTAATCTTACAGATGATTGATCTTAGCCAATTTGGCGAAAGGTAGGAAATATTTTTTAGCCAAAATGCATCAACATTCGCCTATGGCGACTGGCGAATCGTTAGCGGAAGCGGAGGTTTGATACTACAATCGAACGATATCGCGATTATCGGGCATGACGCACAGTCTTTTTCAATGCAGTTAATTTTACTGAATACTTTTCCATGTATTGTTTCATCATTACATTCCTGATGAACACACAAATTCATTAATTTTCAATTTTCACTTTCATTTTTATATACCGTTGATAGGTCTTGTCGGGCGGGTGCATTTCATGACAACAAGCAGAATCTGTTAGTCTCAATCATCGAGTCTCTCTACCGCATAAATAACAGCACACGTAACATTGGGTTTTCGTGATCGAGACTAAATCCATTTACGACACGCCATTTAAATCGAGTGCATTTTTGCGCGCCGGTAAAAGCGTGTTTACACAATGCGTACTTCAATCGAGTACATTCCATAATGGCAGCGCCCATGTGCGAAAAAAAACATCGGTATTTTAAGAAAAAATACAAGTTTTTAAAATATTTAGTCATTTCCCCTGAATTTCGGAATCTACTGATTCCGATCGGAATGATCGGAATTTGCTTCATATTTCGGAATGATTCCGAAATTTCGGAATACTTGGCAACTCTGGTGTGTGTGCACGGACCATGGTATGAGCGTGAGCAGCGGGTCGAGCCGCGTCTGGAAGACGGCGATCAGCTCGGCTGCTGCACCACCTGAGAATGCGAGCGCGAGTCTCTCCCCCGCCGCGTCCCACGCCATCGCCTGCACGCGCCCGCCCACGCTGGAACAATAAAAAAAATAAAAAGATAAATAAAAACTTTTTTTTTTTTTAAATTAAAAATTTTCTTATTCATTGCAGATCGTTGGACACATGTGCGTACCTGACTGTCGCTCCTCCGTCCTCGGTTTCCATGGCGACCGTGCTGAGGTCGGCGACCGCCACAGCCACCTGCAACAGTCACACGACAGCTGCAGAAATAGTGTCAAAAACAAAGCATCTACCAACGTCATCGGTCAAAGACATTTACACATACATCAGTTAATGTAGCTGTTACAGGGTTAGCACATTCCCAAATACTTATTTTTCCAGGGTTTTTCAGGGGTATTTTGATATAAAACGTGTCATTTTTCCAGGGGTTTGAGCTAATTTTCCAGGGTAGTTATCTTCGATAATAATTAAATTGTAGTACTTCTTGAATTTAAAAAAAATGTAGACGAGTGTACACCCTTCACGGTCACTTGAAAAAAAAATAGTTTTTTATTCATATAATCTTACCGAAGGCAGTAACTTACCTGTGGTAAGATTCATTATAGATGAATAAAAAAACTTGTATTTTTTTTCAAGTGATTGTGACACACTTCCTGTACAGATGCAATTTAGAGTGATCTATCCAAAGAGGATCTCTACATAGCATATGCATATGCAAGGTTTATTTGTTGACACTGACTGCATACTTTGACAATATTTTGAATATTCTAATGACATCTGGTCAGTGTTAGCTACACTGGGATAAAATTGAATAAATTTCTAATTTTTTCTTTAAATTTGAAAAAATTCTACGTCTCATGGGAATCATTTTAAAAAAAAAAGATCACCAAAATCCGACAAAAATTGACAAAGTTATTAACATTTCTATGTCTGTTTTGGAGGTATAAATTCGGACACGATTTTCCCATTTACCCATGTTAAACGTGATTCAAAATCTGTCCAATTTCCCGTAGTAAAAAAGCTGATACTGCAGACCCACAAAATCGGAGATGCCTTTTTTAAATTGACAATGTGTTTGATTTTCTGACCATCCGGCGACAACTATGAAAATTTCATACACATCCGCCTAGTCAACACATATATACTATATTTTCTGAATTTTACTGCAATTCTTTCTGAGGTTGCCCTGGTGCCGTGGTGGGCCTGTGTTTATGTCTAATTCACTGACACCAGCCCATTAGAATTTGCTTTCATTTTCGCTCACATTATCACACGTTTTTGTCTTTCAAACTACATAAACTTCACCCATCTTATTGTCAAAAAGTAGTATACTTTACCTGCATCCGTCCTTCATCATCGAAAAACACAGACACATCCTCAATTCATAATAATTAAAACAATTGTTAAACATTTCTGAGAAATATCTTAGACCAGGTCTGACACCAAAGTGCCGGTGGAGGTGCCACTTTGACTGGTGGAATAGAAAACGAAACTGGTGTATAACTAATTTATGGCGCCGGGCAACTAACAGCATTCGCCTCCTAGGCGGTGCATACGTCTTTTTATAGGAAGCCGTTCAAATTGAGTTCGCCACATATTGCACAATAGTATCAGTAGGTGCCGGTGGTGGCACTTCGTTTGCGAGGTGCAGTAGAAAACGAAAGCGGTGCATATAAATCACTTTGGCAAATCGAGTTCATTACATAAACACAGGAAATGACACGGGAATTTATTATTTTTTGTTCAATTTACTCGTTTTCAAAGACTTTCCCGGGACATGGTCAAATTCCTGGGGTATTCCCGGGTCATATTTGCTGAAAATCAAATTCCCGGGTTTTCCAGGGTCTTCCCGGGGCGTGCGAACCCTGTACAGTTATATAATACAGATTTGAGAACATTTAACACAAAAGAATGAGTTTCATTCAAATTTTCAAACATCTTTTCAAAACCCTATTCAAAAGACACTGCCTTTGGTTGTTAACTGACTATTCACACTAAATATTCAAATAATTTTAATTGACTGGTTTAGCACCTATCTAGTCTAAGCTTAATTTTTTACCATATCTATAATCAGTAAATAATCGCCCCCTTTACATTTAATATGACATATCCAGGTGTACCAGAATGTTTGGGCCGAATTTTTGCTGATTTTGCATTGATTTGGTGGTCAGAGCCCTAATTAAACTTAGCCTAGTCTACCACAGGGTGTTCATTTAGCACTCGCCACTTGCCCCTGGCTAGTGTAAATCTCTGTTGGCTAGTGTAAATTCAAAGTCACTCGCCACAGTCGGCGAGTACGATTACTTGATTCCAACACTTTAATAACTAAGGATGGCCAGTTTGGATTGAACATGGCGAGTGTAAATTGAATCACTTGCCACAGAAGGCGAGTGTTCGACTGAACGAGTCACATTCCCTGCTACCAGGCTACTTTGATTGTTCTAACTCGAGGTTGATAAAGTCAAACAACAAAGACATGGTCATTTAAGCTTAGTCACTGACCACTTAAGTCAAACGAAAAGTGTGTGGCAAGGAAATTCCCATTAGGTCAGTTTGCAGGCGAGTTGCCGTTAGGTAGGATTTATGGCTGAAATTTATCGTAGGTAAACAAAGAAATTAGCCCCGAGACAAGTCGCAAAAATAAATTTCCGCAAAATGGCTCTATGGCAAAATTCGAGAAATATTGTAGTAGAGCACCTCACACCCATCCCGTATATTTTTTTGTTTAAACCATCGTAGCACAGCTTTGAATGAACCAACAATAACGTTTAAGGTGTCAAAAGGAAGCTACTTACTTGTATTTTCGTAAGATAAACACATTGTTTATGGTTCATTAAAATTACATGATTTATGATGCATTTTGTTATGAAATAAGGTGTGCACACACATCCCGTAGGTGGCGATAACATGCGATTTGAACATGTTTATTTACATTAGATCTTACTAAAAAATTTTTTTTTACACTTTGGCACCGGGAAAACTATCGTGTTCAAAGTAGTAATATCATTTGGTACTTGTGTGGATGCTAAATTGTTTTTAAAAACACGTACGGGATGGGTGTGCACCTATGGGATGGGTGTGCACTGCTCTAGCTAACATTAATACGAGCATTGTCTGAGGAGGTGCTTGCTGTTCATGTCCCTTTAATAGGAGCACAGTCCTACCTTGGAGCCGCCGAGGCCTCCGCCTGCGGGGAACGTGAGCGCGAACACGGTGGGCGAGTCAGACGTGGAGAACAGCAGGTGCTCTCCACACGGACTCCAGCACGCCGCCTGCAGCAGCAGCAGCAAGAAAACACTCACTTCCGATCAAAAATAGCATAGTAGTTGACCACAGATTAATTAAACAGATTGTTCACTGCTTACGTTTGCTGTGCTGCTAGCGCAGTGGCGCCGCCCTGTGGTGATGATGTAAAATTAGCCCATGTATGCCATACCATGTATAGCATTTCATACAGATCTATACATACTTGTGTACATACGTTAAATGTACGTACATACTTGAACATACGTTAAGTAGTACAACTGAGAATACTATGTAAATATTTTAGAAACAATATTTTGGATTAAATTTTCTTTGAAATTAATTTTGATAATGTCTAGAGAAAAGTGGAAATCACCTGGTCATTGGTGTTCTGCAATTAATTGCAAAAACAACAGAAAAGAACATGGAGATATAATGATTTTTTTTTTAGATTTCCAAAAGATGCTATTAAATAGGTAAGCATGTTCTTGTTTCATTTGGTAGTATATATGAGTAGAAAGGTTGATTAAAAATAAATATATAGTAGGATATGTTACATAAACATAAACATTGAAACAAAAGCATCCTCTCTTGTTACCAAGCATATATGAGTTGTTTGACGCTTGCCTATTTTGCTACGTAGAATATTGAATGAATATCACATTGGTGTATATATAAGTAAGCCAATTGTATAAATATGTTGAAAATGTGTTATTGGTGTAAGCAGTTGGTTATGAATTCTAGAAGAAAGGATCTGCTAAAACCCTGGCCTGGTGAAACGTGGGGGCAATGGTACAGAGAATGAACAGGAATAATTTTCTGTGTGGAAAACATTTTGAAGAGAGTCAGTTTATGAATGTGAATACAAGAAATAGTTTAATATTGTCTGCTGTTCCCACAATCTTCAAGACAACCAACAAACCCAAACCCATCACACCAAAAATTATTATGTACTTCTATTTTATGTTCACCAATACCATTTTTGATTGTAGTGCATTCAAACTTTAATTTTACTGACTAAAGTGCTTTATGAATATTAAGTGATTATTAATGATAATAATGAAATTGTGTCAATCTTTTTAAATCAAAGACAGATGGCACTTTAAGAATCAATTGTACAGTATCTGTAAAATGATGATGTTAAGAAGTTCCTTGAATAAATGTTTTTACACTTCTATATTTTATCTCTTTCTTTGTTTTGATATCATCCATGATATCATTTATCAAAATGACTAACATTAATTTCTGCTAGATTTATATCATAACTCAATATTAATGATAATATAGCAGCTAGTACTCCTTTCAATATATACTAGCAGAGCATTAGAAGTATGTGTTTTACATCATCACCACAGGGCGGCACTGCTGTGCTTGCAGCACAAAAAATCTATATATAAATCAATAGGCTGTTAGCTGGAGTGAACAATCTGTTTAACTAATCTGTGAGTTGACCATGTATACCCCCGACCCGCTCCAATGATGCATGGGGCCCATGCACCTATGCAGTGTGCCGAATATATTATATGTATTTAAGATTTGATTTTCTGAGCTTTTCGAATAATTGAACAACATACAGGATACATAAAAATACAAAATGAAATAACTTTTCAAGCATCAGCAAAACAGCAAATGAAACAAATTTTCTTTCTGTTTAAAAATCGACCTAATTTCTCGGTACTGACCTGGCATCTGCCTGTTAACTTGGTCCACTTTTCACACGTCCACGTTTTCGTTTCCCAAACTCTACAACGAAAATATTTCCCCCATTTATAACAACAAACCAACCAAACGAATACGAAACAGTTAGACTTGTCTAAAACTTCATATATAGAGCACCTCACACCCATCCCGTATATTTTTTTTGTTTAAACCATCGTAGCACAGCTTTTAATGAACCAACAGTAGCGTTTAAGGTGTCAAAAGGAAGCTACTTGTATTTTCGAACACAATTTTTATGGATCATTCAAATTTCATGATCTATGATGCATTTTTGTTATGAAATAACGTGTGCACACACATCCCATACTTGGTGGCGATAATATGAGATTTGAACATGTTTATTTACGTTTATTCTTACTAGAAATGTTCTTTTTACACTTTGGCACCGGGAAACTATCGTGTTCAAAGTAGTAACATCATTTGGTACTTGTTTGGATGCTAAATACTTTTTAAAACAACATACGGGATAGGCGTGACCTACGGGATGGGTGTGCACTGCTCTATCGACATTCGGACTGACCTGATGGCGTTGGTGGGGCCGGCAGCCAGTAGTTTGGAGGCGTCCGGTGACCACTGGAGCGTGGCGACGCCCCCTCCGACCCGCCGGAGCGTGACCGGAGCCGCGGCCGGGCGGAGCACGTCCCACACCTGGCAACGAACAGACATCAGAAACACATCTGTCTCATCATTTGTGTCATTAGATTACAAAAATCAAAATACATTGCAGGTCCGCTTATCCGAACACCTCGTGACATTGATTAGACGTCCGGATATCATGGTGGTGACCAAAGACTATTCTCATACACCATGACATGGGCGATAGTACGAGTATCGAACCAGTATCGAACATTTCCGGCACATTTCTGGACTTATAATTGACAAGTAACATTACCTTCGGTTTATAATCAATATCCATTGTACTTTTATCAGTATTATTGCAATAATCAACACGTATTGACCTCTAGAAACAATATCTTTTAAGTTTCACAATCGGTTTATTATTTCTATTGCCGAAAATAGCAACCACATCCTTCTAAACATGCATGACCGTGAACTTTTTGAATTTTTAACGTTTTTAAATTAATTAATATCTTGCTTATTTTTCATCGGATTTTGAAGTAGCAATCCATTATCTGGAAAACAATCGGTAACATATCGGCCCAATTCAAACCTGTTTCTTGTTAAAGATCTAAATCTGTGTCACGATCTAGTCTCTATCACGCCATAAAGTACCGGTAACATAACTTAGATTATCAATAGAAATAGTGAATAGTCCTAAAGTTAAAGGCATTGTTCAAAAACTGGGGGCTCAAGGCTTCCTCCTATAATTTCAAACACTGGTTTTGATTATAGGAAGTTAAGCGATGACAGGTTAGTTTGGTTGGTTACCAGTATGACTGAGTCTGCGGGTGACGCAGTATGCAAAGAATACTGAATATAAATACGCACATATTTGATTATTTTACAGTGTATACAATAGACAGGGATATTACACCAGGATTTCTAACAACCCTCGTCACTGCTGCACCAAAGGATGTCACTTTTATAGAAATCTGTTTTGATTAAAGGAAGTTAAGCGACGAGAGGTTAGTTTGGTTGGTCAGCAGTATGGCTGAGTCTGTGGGGTTAGTTTGGTTGGTTACCAGTATGGCTGAGTCTGTGGGGGAGGCGGACACGAGGAGGGCCCCCTGGGGGCACCAGGCCACGCTGGTGACTGGGGAGTGACCGGCCGCGGACAGCACGACCACCGCACCACTCGACGGCCTGAAACACGGACACAGTCCAATATATACACATATGATATATAAAAGAGGGTCAGGATTAGCCACTTTGTCTGCTCGTATTGACTAGTAAAGAGGGCGGTATATACAATTTAGTGAGAGCTGAGATTTGGATTTTCAATTCATTGAGAATTTGATCTTTCAATTCATTGAGATCAATTGATTGAGATTTGAGAAAAAGGCTTTCGCATTGAGATTTGTAACATTAATTTATTGAGATTTTGAGATCAAGGGGTGGTATAAACTAGTGGAGGAGGAGTGCTAATTTTTAGAAACTTGTCCTTTTGACGAGGAGCAATTCTGAATAATTTGTCATACAGATATAGTTTGTGCAAGGAGGACGAGTACATTTTTTGCAGG
>CM032665.1:40740685-40754809 GCA_019095985.1 Streblospio benedicti
GAGGAAAAGATGTGCGACATCTTAGTGTGGAGTCCCCACGGTCCCATTCGGTTCCTCCACAGATGGAATTTTGTGGATCGAGAGTGTCGGTGTACGGATCCCCTATGAACCCATCGGACGGGTAACTTAGACGCGTCGGTGGGTCGAGGTCCTCACCTCCAAGTAGTGGTAGCTTACAGCCCCGCCCCCGGCCAGTTTTTACACCTATGCTCGGCCTCAGCCTCTCGTCCAGCGCTGCACTCGGCTCACTCCTGCGATTACTTCTTCGCTCACTCCGCTCCTTCGTCGGCAACAGTCGCACGCGAGATACACTTCCCTCATTGCGCGCCAGCGCTCCGATGGGATCGTCTCTCACGCCCGACTCTCGTGCGATATCCTCCATCCCTTCTGAATGCGACATCCTCTTGCACGAGCGGGAATCCGCCCCCGGGCAGGTGGGACTTATCGCCTCCTCTCCGTTGCGATCTCCCCCAGCTGACGAACTCCCAAAATGATAGGTCCCGGGGTTAGATCTCAGCCCTCTCGGAACCGAGTCATCCCCGCCCCCCTTACCACGGGACTTCCCCTCAGATCCGCCCGACTTCACTTGACCATTAGCCGGGTCTCCTGATGCTCGGAAGTCCAGACTCAACGCAGGTCGGTCACTGCACTCTCGGCCCGTCTTGTCCTGTGGTGCCTCGCCACCTCCTGGTGAGCCCTCCGACGAAAGCTGCAACGCATCACCATCCGCTGCGAGATCCTCATCTCGCATGCCGCTCGATACCAGACCAGCAGGGGGAATTCGCGGCCCAATTTCCCTGCTTAGTAGTTTCCCGTCGGCGGTTCGGCCGAAGCGGGTTGGTCAGACCCGCCCCCACCTTGACCCTCTTGGATCGGCATCGCGTCTCCACGCGGCACCTCACCGGTCTTCCCGCCTTGGATGCGTGATTGTTTGCGCGCCTGCGCTTGCGCCCTCCACGCATCAAAATCCCTCTGGGTCGCCTTCGGGCAGAACCACCGGAAGTGGCCTGTGTCCCCACATTTCCAACACTTCAGGGGCCCCTTTCCTTCATCCCCGCGACCCTGACTAGGTCCCTCCTTCTTATCATCTGCGGCTCCTTTGTTCCTGTCGTTATTACGACGATGCTTCTTGGAGCCAGCGGCGGTATTCTTCTTCCCCGACGCTTGATTCGCTACGTTGACCTCTCCAGAGGTCTGCGATGTTTCCTTTGCGTCCAGAACGTCCTGCAGTCGCACAACGTTCGCCGTAGGAAGATTCCGTGGCTTTGTCGCATTCTCCTTTTCTTTCTCCCTAAGCTTCCATTTGACTATATCAAGTGGCCCTGGCACTCGAACTCACGACCCGAAGGTTGTGAGACCAGAATTATACCAAGCAGCAAGCTGTTTGGGATGATGGTACTAGCTAGAACTAGCTAATACCCGTGCTGATGAAAAAAATAAAACCGCCCAAGGGCTGCCCTCAAGTTATAGACCTCCAAAAATTTCATTCTCATGTGGCATACGAACCATGTCTGTGGTGATATACGTGTACCACTGTGCGTTTTCAATGTTTGGTACGTACACAAATGCAAGGGTCGTCATTTTGTTTAAGGAGCCCCACGTATCTAAATATCACCAAAACATTTGTGCGTCCTATATACACATATTTCATCAGTTTTTTTCTATATTGACTTAATGTCACCTCTACCAATTTCGTCACCCCTTTATATAAAGCAAAATTATTCGAAACACCAAAATATCTTTAGTTTTTATATACTATTATAAACATTCATTTGCTAAGTGAGAATGTGTAAATGAATTTCCAACCAGGTTTAGAAAATCTTTATTTGTTTCACTTCACATAGTACAATAATCTTAGCACAGATAATCATTTACATTACAATCTGTTACATCTTACTTAACTACACACATTTTACTTAACTAATACGTATACTTTGTTCATATAATCATCTTGTTGTGAATCATCAAACTAAAAGCAATTGACTTCACATTTGCATTTTTCACATCACAACATCATCACTACACAATCTGTCTCTATGTACATGTCATGTACTTCAACATCATCACTACACAATCTGTCACTATGTACATGTTATGTACTTCAACATCATCACTACACAATCTGTCTCTATGTACATGACATGTACTTCAACATCATCACTACACAATCTGTCTCTATGTACATGCCATGTACTTGTCCATGTAATATCACATATACTTACACCATCAGAACTGTCTGATGAGATGCGCCATTGCAGCCCAGAACTCTTCCAGGTTACGATCGCCATCTTCAAACTGGCGGCGAAGTCTGTTAATGCGGCGTTCCAAATGTCTCCATTTGCGACGTCTTTTCGGGCCCAGGCTCGCCTCTTAATGCCTCTTGCACGTTTAACTGTGTTATCTTTTGCTCGTCTTTGAGTTTCCTGATGAAAGTCCACAGATTGGGATGTTGGCCCATCTTTTGGTTCCAACGATTGTGGAAACCTGTAAGTATAATACATTTTTAGTCTATTAAATCATTATTTAACAACTAGAAGTTATATGAATGATTTAAGTTAAACAGAACTGCATCACATATCTTCCTTTTTCCCCTCACTTGTAAACAATGTAACATGGACGGCCAAAATTTGGCAGCTACTGTTTTTAATAATATATGTCATCTTATAGAATCTTTTCAAATGCATTTTTGGGAAAAAGAAAGATTTTATTTCTTATAGCTGGACACAATATTAAATAGAATGATTTAGTTTCTTGACAAAACACACAGCTTTGAAGTAATATGTCAAAAGCATTTTTACCTTCAACATGGTTGTTGGTTCTTGTATCGGAATCGCGGTCGTACACGTTCCACCACGTGGGAGGAAACTGGCCGTCCAGGTAGTTCTGTTGCAGGTACGCAATAAATTGCCTTAACGCAATAAATCGTCGGCATAGACGTTGTGTTTCTTCATTTTGGTGCAAATCATTGAAACATTGCACAATGTTGGCTTCTGGCAGGTGCCCTAAGGCCATGAATTTCTGCACACATCGCTTTAGAGATCTACTGCGCATATATGGGACTGCTAAACCCAATTCTTGAATTTTACGCCACAAGCTTTGGCAGAAATGATAATAGCATTTGACCAGCTGTGCACGGGGAAGTTCTGCTTCCAATGCATTGTGCAGCGACATTTCAAAGTCTGAAATAACACGTCGTGGTCTCCAGCTTCTTCCTGTCACCTGGCGTATTTTGCTTTTCACCTTTTGTAATACTCGTCGGTAATGTGCTGTGAGTTTTGTGGTCATTAAACAGATCACAAAGGGAATTATTCTTCCCATCAACTTCCCGTGGATGCTGAACATCTGCTTGTACGGTTTGGGGGCCGATTTAAATGTTCCATCTACGAACACGTCGCTGCACCTCTGGAGCATATTTAAGTTATCTGGTGTGCTGAAAATGGTTATTTCCCATTCTGTACTGTGGTACATAACATACTGGACATTGTCCCAAGTTTTGTCCCACGGGTCATCAATTATGACGTCTTCAATTGTCTCTGGTATGGGAGGCATCAGCGTCTTCCTCTTCCTAGCTAACACAGACCGAACATTGGAAAAGCTGGGCGTGGAATCAGCATCGTGCTGTGTGCCGGTAACAACATTTTCATAGACACGTCTAATTGGACATGTTGGGTCGTCCTCAATCTTATTCTTCATAGATTGCGTTAGAGACGCTTGGTTTATTAGCTCCTGATCTTCGGGGTGATTATGATCAGTAACCTGCAATCAATTAAAGCGTTTTAAACCTCAATTATAAAAATAATCTTTTGAATACTTCATTTTTTCATTACGATGCAATGCTATTATCAATATTAGACAGTATTAACATGTAGACACCCAAATCTTTTAAACCTTTTTACAAAAGTAGTCATAAAACATTTATTGTGTAAATACCCGCTTTTTTCATGTTTATAAACATTTTGTTTCACGATGGTCAATTGTCTATGTGCAGAATAGAAATATTTGTCCAGTACATTTGTATTACATAAATATCAAGGACCCTACATTTAGATAGAACTACCCAATGGACGGTACGAAATCATGTAAATATTTGACATCATGTAGTTTGGAATATATGAAAAGAAATATGGTTTAACACCATAAATATTTACTTATTCAATAATCGTCAGGACCATTAAGTTGTATGAACTATATATATATACTATACTATGACATTCCAGCCACGTGGCCACTTGTTCCACTTTACCACGTGGTCTGGGTTGTCACGTGGTTAAAGGTGCAGATTTCACTTCAAACAAATCGATTATTGCAATTCTGTGCTCAAGTGTACTTACCGCTGTGACAACAATGTTTTGTTGATCGTGTATAAGATCTGTCGTTAGACATGCTCGACAACTCTTCCTCCAACATCTCCAGTGGACAGCTTGAAGTCTTGCTTTATTTTTTTGATATCTAAAACCATTGTGAATGAGAACTTGTCCGCCTCTGTTTCCTGCAATAATTCTGGCCATTGTTCAAGAGAAAGAGACATTTTCAACTCCACTTTACATCGCCGAATGAAATCTTAATCCTCATAGTTTTAAAATAGCATAAGGTTTACCATTAAATGGGCGTGGTTATTGCCGATTGAAATATGCAGATTATTGTAAACACAACAAAGATCTACTATGGTCATCATGGCATGTTGTTGCATCGGCATTGCTTGACACTAAAAGTGAGTTCTAAGTATATTATTGATTATATACACTACGTCCTCGGGCTCAAATAAAATCGTCATCCTTACGTTTGTGCTCGCACACCAGGCTTTGATATATTATTGAGTTAAAACATTTATTACCTCGTATATTGTTCTCTTTAACTTGAATACAGCATGTCACAATGTCGTGCATGGAAAATACCATCAATTCACATAAACTACATAAAGACTTATTGTTCATTATACCAAATACATAACTCTTCTTTTTGTTTTGATGTGCTTAGACACTAACAATTCCATTTTTATATTCATATATAGTCAGTGCATGGATGCACCTGCTTATAACGCTAGTGCACTTCACAGTGAACTTATGTATCATTTCCAATAGGGAGTGTACACATTACATGTCCTGCTATAGACGAGTAGGATTGTTATCAAAGGGCCCTTATTTAGGGAGTTTCATCAACCCGCTTCACAAAAATGTATCACATATATCAAAATGTTCGCTGGAGTCTCAGGATCAATTTCACTCCTGTTCTACTAAATTTCTCCTGTGAGAAAGTAGAAAAAATGCCTTAATGTGGACCTACGTTAAAAAAAAACTAAACAACGTATGCAAATACGTCTTATAATACCCACACACCAAAGTCACCCATGCAATAAAAAAAACTACTTCAAATCAAAAAGCTATTGTTCACAGGACTTATACCCCAACTACTTGGCTACTCATAACAGTAAAACAATCTATTTTACCTCTATCACCTTTCACTCAGGAGCAGGATTTGTAGAGTACGTAATTTTGGACTCCATGACACTTTTGTTTCAGAAAAAAATACATTACATTCTTCAACATTACGAGGTCTGCCAGGCCGTTGATTATCATGCTACGTCTTTGTGTGTCCAAGTGGATAAGCAGTCACTTGTGAGATCCAAGCTCGTGCGTGTGAGTGAGATTCAATATTTTGAAAATGTTTATAGACCTAAAACATCAACACTCACGTGGGACTCGAATCCTCGACCTTCTGGTCTCAAGTCCAACCACCTGTCAACTCAGCCACCAGAAGTAGGAATTGGGATTATGTAGATACCATCATCCAAATTAGTAAACTTATGAAAAATATCTTAATTGGAGATTCGACACTATGATTTAAATGGTACGCCTGATAGAAAGGTGTTTGATAGTATTATAGATGTGAAGAGAAACAAGTGTATTTTCTGAATTTATTTTGACACCAGCTATCGTCAACCTATGTGATGGACTGCCCTATCCACAAAAATATATATACAAATGATATCATTAAAAATCGTGGTGTCACGGTCCGGCAAGTAACAACATTTAATAAAACTAGATACTTGTGCTTATTTAAATAGCCACCGTCACATAGCGCCGTCTAGTGTCAAAAATAAACACTATTCGTGTAATAATAGTTCGTTTATCTGGGACGACGTACAGTACATGCATATGCCTGTTTATTACAAATATGACACAAATATAACAATGATAAAGAAATATGGATGACATGTCAAGTGTGGACTGAATGCTGATTATGTTAATTATACGTGTATTGTTATGATCACTTCCATTATAGAATAATAAAGGCCCTGTATGTAATGGTGGGCCTAAACTCACAAACCCGTGGTTCTGATACGAGCCTTGTAGCTTTAGCCCAAGCTGCCAGATTTATAAATTAGCTTTACAACTCACTGATATTTTATTGTTTCGCTATATATGTGTTCAGTGAATGATCCAGCATCCCAAGTCACTTGAAGTGGTATCTGTCTGTAGGTGACATTCCATAGATTGAACATCTTTATAGAATTCCCGAAATTTTTTCCTCTTGTGGGATTGAACCCACGACCTTTTGAAATGGAGTCCAACTCCCTATCCGCTCAGCCACCAAAACTAGCTAGAGAGATTACCACGATAGACTCATCCATATGAGGAACTCCTAAAGGTACACCCATGCATGAGAGCACACACGCCATGCATGCACTCGTGCATCTATCACTCCACACTATCAGGAAGTGGTATTATTATAAACTGGCAGGTACGGTTATCAGTATGAGCCTATTCTTAGGACCATGAGGTCAGGAGTACAAGCCCCTCCAGTGTTATTACGCCAGTATCATTTCGTGTTCTAAAATTTAGTCAATTCAATGGTCCACGTTCAATAAAAAGGACCACCTTCAGAAAACTGACTGGAATCTTGCACCCAATGTCCGCCGAGACAATTAAGGTTGAATCATTAGCAATTGTTCCCTGCTCTATTGATATATCGGCCGATTAAAATGATTAGAGATAACCAAAGGCGTCAACGACAATCGGGCCAACATTTGCCCCTGTCGGGCCGTAGTCAGACCCTTTGGATTTCAATTTATGAAAATGTCGGACCAAATAGCTGTCTGACAAATACACACTCAAGCTTTGATGTGTACATTTAAACACTGGAATGATATCGATATATGAACGTGTATTGAGTTTAGATTTGATCTACTAACTTTGCATTTGATTAGTAGCCTTCAATGGCTGAGTGGATAGGGAGATGCATTCGTTGTGAGAGGTTGTGTCTGATAAATATGATATTATAAGGTCCGCTTTAGGTCAACTTTTCGCACATGATTATCAAAAAGGGTAAAATAAAAGAGATCCAGTTAAAATCCCAATCAACCCAACATGATATGCTATTAACAATAAGTTCTAATCTTTATGATTATCTCACATTTTGCAGGACGTTCTGGCGGGTACAAACTCACAACTTTTGCAATTATAACTGACTCACACAAAACATCATATACAAATTGATCACCAAATCTTCCACCTACTGCACTGTATCTCCCAGGGTGGCGCTGCTATCAGCGGCGTCTTAGCACATTAATAAGTTGAATCACACCACCGCTTGGCGGCGCAAGGTTAATTCTAAACCCTGGATGAAACAAGCGGTAATCCCCTGTGAAAGGATTATACAGTGCAACATTGTGACACGCTCTTGGACGCTCATGAAATGTAATGAAAGGTGTGAATTATTGCGTATGTACACTCAAGTGACAACAATATTTTCATCTCTCTAACCTGCGTAATCACATAATCACATTCATGTCGCTAGGCTATTCGATTTTAAGGTATCAAAAGGCACATTTACGAATCTAAACCATTGGATTGCTAGAATTTTACCCATCAAACCAATCACAGGGTGTCCGTCATTAGAGCGAAACCGAGCAAAATCCAGCGAAATCCAGTGTAATCACTGGCATGACTGGACTGGATGTTGATTTGCAAAAATTCACATTATCATCATATATCATTTGCATCAAAGTTTGTTTCACAATGTTGCACTGTATAATCCGTTCGCCGGGGGATTACTGCCCATCCAGGGTCTTAAATTAGCTATTAGTAACGCCTCCAAGTGGTAAATTGATAAAACTTATTAATGAATTTATTGGACACTAGGACCGAGTCGACAATATGGCGGTAGGGAGAGGACTTTGATTTAACAATGATTAATTATTAGATACAGATGATCTGCGTGGATGAATTATAGACATAGTTGTTGTGAGTTGGACAGAAGTCTAAATATACTTGAACATCCACGTCTACACATTCTGACATACTACTATTTTTTCACAATTGAGGTGTTTTTTTTCATTCCTAGCAGAAACTATGTGAGATATGCTGTTTGCACATAACAGCTAGCTGCTTGGGATGATAGTATGATTCTGGCCTCATAACCATGAGGTCGTAAGTTCGAGCCTCACCAAGATCACTATAAGAATAGCTGGATATGTTGGTTTCATTGATTAGGTAAATGGTCAACCTTCTGTCGGACTGTTGGGCCGTCGGACCAGTGGGATGTCTGTCCAGTGGGACCAATGTCGTCCACGACATCGACTGTGGTCTCGTCCGTAGCCTTCTTGCCCTTGATTAACTAGTCCATTTTAACTTTGCTGTCGGCATTGTTGTGCTACATCTCAAAGTGCACCTTTATACGTTTGTGGCGATGGGCATATTCTTGTATTTTAGAGATGTCTGGAGGGTCAGGTCCTCTTTGAATTAGAGTCACTCTTGCACTTTAAGGTACCTCAGTCCAGGGACAATGCAGTAGCGGACCATGTGCTGTGGGCAATCATAGTCATAAGTTTTTACTAGCTGTCGTGGAACTCTAGCTGAGTTCTCTATGGGTTTATTCGTACCCGGTAACACGCTGAGTGACCTAGCTGGTTTCATTGGGTATGGGGCACTCCTGGCTGGTTCTGGGTCTCTGCTTAACTGTGGCGGCCTCGTTTGTTGCTTTAAGAGGATGTATAGTCGACAGACAAAATATAAATGCTGCCACTCTTATAAACACCAGCACTTCAATAAGATCACGTTTCACTGTCCAAAGCTTCCATAAAAGCATCACAGAGAGACCACCTCTCTAATGAGGGCAGTTCATTAGTCGTCAGAAAGAGGTTCTTCTATATTCTAACCTGGTATCCATAGAGGTGGTCTAATTATAGTGTTGTTCATAATTATGTTTTAAAAGGTATGGGACAGTGAAAATCGTCTTTACTAATATATAGGTGGTATCTTTATAAAAATGTGTTAATTTGGAGGGTATATCTTATCTATGCATCTCTTACAACCATGGGTCACGTGACTTGTCATTTGCCACAATTCACACATTTCATTATGTTTCAATCCCAAACAAGATCGTTTCACAATGTTGCACTGTTGAATTCCTTTCATATGGGATTACCATCCAGGGTTTAAAATGTCTGTAGCCCCGCCAAGTGGTGGATTTATGCAACTTATTAATATGTTTGGATGCCGCCAGGGGGCTTTTATCCACTGAAAATAACGTCACCTTTTCGTGTCGTTGGTCAATAGCATAGCGCCGATTGCAGGCCTACCAAACCGTCTGCTAAGCTTACTCGGATGTTTTCGTTACTTCTTAATGCAGTTATTATTTTTTTTAATTGCCACACATGTATCAAATCATCAGATCAAAACAACCTAGTGTTTGCATTTAATGTAACTTCGTTTCCATAGCACCAATAGATATAAGTCAAAATGCACAAAAAAGGAACAGGAAACCCATTCCATGGAGGTTTTCACGTAGAGTAATTATTCATGTATTAATTATGCAATAATATGCCTAACCTCTGTCATTAAAGACTGGTATAAACGTTTATATTCATCACCTATACAAGACTGTAGATTATAGAGATTAACAGTGATGCATGTTCGCGATACGCATAGGTGATTTTCAATTAGTATTAGTGTTCCTAAATTACGTAAACACAATACACCGCATGACATCATTTTAAAACTGGTAATTGTAATATGTGCAATGTTACCCATGCACAGCCCCAAACTAATACATTATTCATTATCCATGTGCTCTATTCATAGAATGTGTTTGGTAGGCCTGGAGTGTGCGTGTTTTTTTTAAAAAAATAAAAGCACGGTCTCTTTGTATAAGTGCTGTTATTTCTGGAGGGTCTATCTTACCAAAATGGGTACATGCAATAATGACACAATCAAAACATTTCTCTACGCAACATAGGGGGATTCCGACTCACGAGGACGAGGTCGGCAACCAGCACTGAATGCACTGAAGCATTTGTCCAATCAAATACAACATAACGCTGATAGGTCAAATGCGGACAGACGGTTATTTACTTTGATTATATTTAGCTTCCATTATAGAACTAGCTAATACCAGTGCTGATGAAAAAAATAAAACCGCCCAAGGGCTGCCCTCAAGTTATAGACCTTCAAAACCATGTCTGTGGTGATATACGTGTACCACTGTGCGTTTTCAATGTTTGGTACGTACACAAATGCAAGGGTCGTCATTTTGTTTAAGGAGCCCCACGTATCTAAATATCACCAAAACATTTGTGCGTCCTATATGCACATATTTCATCAGTTTTTTTCTATATTGACTTAATGTCACCTCTACCAATTTCGTCACCCCTTTATATAAAGCAAAATTATTCGAAACACCAAAATATCTTTAGTTTTTATATACTATTATAAACATTCATTTGCTAAGTGGGAATGTGTAAATGAATTTCCAACCAGGTTTAGAAAATCTTTATTTGTTTCACTTCACATAGTACAATAATCTTAGCACAGATAATCATTTACATTACAATCTGTTACATCTTACTTAACTACACACATTTTACTTAACTAATACGTATACTTTGTTCATATAATCATATTGTTGTGAATCATCAAACTAAAAGCAATTGACTTCACATTTGCATTTTTCACATCACAACATCATCACTACACAATCTGTCTCTATGTACATGCCATGTACTTGTCCATGTAATATCACATACAGTTACACCATCAGAACTGTCTGATGAGATGCGCCATTGCAGCCCAGAACTCTTCCAGGTTACGATCGCCATCTTCAAACTGGCGGCGAAGTCTGTTAATGCGGCGTTCCAAATGTCTCCATTTGCGACGTCTTTTGGGCCCAGGCTCGCCTCTTAATGCCGCTTGCACGTTTAACTGTGTTATCGTTTGCTCGTCTTTGAGTTTCCTGATGAAAGTCCACAGATTGGGATGTTGGCCCATCTTTTGGTTCCAACGATTGTGGAAACCTGTAAGTATAATACATTTTTAGTCAATTAAATAATTATTTAACAACTAGAAGTTATATGAATGATTTAAGTTAAACAGAACTGCATCACATATCTTCCTTTTTCCCCTCAATTGTAAACAATGTAACATGGACGGCCAAAATTTGGCAGCTACTGTTTTTAACAATATATGTCATCTTAAAGAATCTTTTCAAATGCATTTTTGGGAAAAAGAAAGATTTTATTTCTTATAGCTGGACACAATATTAAATGGAATGATTTAGTTTCTTGACAAAACACACAGCTTTGAAGTAATATGTCAAAAGCATTTTTACCTTCAACATGGTTGTTGGTTCGTGTATCGGAATCGCGGTCGTACACGTTCCACCACGTGGGAGGAAACTGGCCGTTCAGGTAGTTCTGTTGCAGGTACGCAATAAATTGCCTTAACGCAATAAATCGTCGGCATAGACGTTGTGTTTCTTCATTTTGGTGCAAGTCATAGAAACATTGCACAATGTTGGCTTCTGGCAGGTGCCCTAAGGCCATGAATTTCTGCACACATCGCTTTAGAGATCTACTGCGCATATATGGGACTGCTAAACCCAATTCTTGAATTTTACGCCACAAGCTTTGGCAGAAATGATAATAGCATTTGACCAGCTGTGCACGGGGAAGTTCTGCTTCCAATGCATTGTGCAGCGACATTTCAAAGTCTGAAATAACACGTCGGTAATGTGCTGTGAGTTTTGTGGTCATTAAACAGATCACAAAGGGAATTATTCTTCCCATCAACTTCCCGTGGATGCTGAACATCTGCTTGTACGGTTTGGGGGCCGATTTAAATGTTCCATCTACGAACACGTCGCTGCACCTCTGGAGCATATCTAAGTTATCTGGTGTGCTGAAAATGGTTATTTCCCATTCTGTACTGTGGTACATAACATACTGGACATTGTCCCAAGTTTTGTCCCACGGGTCATCAATTATGACGTCTTCAATTGTCTCTGGTATGGGAGGCATCAGCGTCTTCCTCTTCCTAGCTAACACAGACCGAACATGGGAAAAGCTGGGCGTGGTGGAATCAGCATCGTGCTGTGTGCCGGTAACAACATTTTCATAGACACGTCTAATTGGACATGTTGGGTCGTCCTCAATCTTATTCTTCATAGATTGCATTAGAGACGCTTGGTTTATTAGCTCCTGATCTTCGGGGTGATTATGATCAGTAACCTGCAATCAATTAAAGCGTTTTAAACCTCAATTATAAAAATAATCTTTTGAATATTTCATTTTTCATTACGATGCAATGCTATTATCAATATTAGACAGTATAAACATGTAGACACCCAAATCTTTTAAACCCTTTTACAAAAGTAGTCATAAAACATTTATTGTGTAAATACCCGCTTTTTTCATGTTTATAAACATTTTGTTTCACGATGGTCAATTGTCTATGTGCAGAATAGAAATATTTGTCCAGTACATTTGTATTACATAAATATCAAGGACCCTACAGTTAGATAGAACTACCCAATGAACGGTACGAAATCATGTAAATATTTGACATCATGTAGTTTAAAATATATGAAAAGAAATATGGTTTAACACCATAAATATTTACTTATTCAATAATCGTCAGGACCATTAAGTTGTATGAACTATATATATATACTATACTATGACATTCCAGCCACGTGGCCACTTGTTCCACTCCTCGGGCTCAAATAAAATCGTCATCCTTACGTTTGTGCTCGCACACCAGGCTTTGATATATTATTGAGTTAAAACATTTATTACCTCGTATATTGTTCTCTTTAACTTGAATACAGCATATTACAATGTCGTGCATGGAAAATACCATCAATTCACATAAACTACATAAAGACTTATTGTTCATTATACCAAATACATAACTTTTCTTTTTGTTTTGATGTGCTTAGACACTAACAATTCCATTTTTATATTCATATATAGTCAGTGCATGGATGCACCCGCTTATGACGCTAGTGCACTTCACAGTGAACTTATGTATCATTTCCAATAGGGACTGTACACATTACATGTCCTGCTATAGACGAGTAGGATTGTTATCACAGGGCCCTTATTTAGGGAGTTTCATCAACCCGCTTCACAAAAATGTATCACATATATCAAAATGTTCGCTGGAGTCTCAGGATCAATTTCACTCCTGTTGTACTAAATTTCTCCTGTGAGAAAGTAGAAAAAATGCCTTAATGTGGACCTACGTTAAAAAAAACTAAACAACGTATGCAAATACGTCTTATAATACCCACACCAAAGTCACCCATGCAATAAAAAAACTACTTCAAATCAAAAAGCTATTGTTCACAGGACTTATACCCCAACTACTTGGCTACTCATAACAGTAAAACAATCTATTTTACCTCTATCACCTTTCACTCAGGAGCAGGAATTGTAGAGTACGTAATTTTGGACTCCATGACACTTTTTTTTCAGAAAAAAATACATTACATTCTTCAACATTACGAGGTCTGCCAGGCCGTTGATTATCATGCTAAGTCTTTGTGTGTGTCCAAGTGGATAAGCAGTCACTTGTGAGATCCAAGCTCGTGCGTGTGAGTGAGATTCAATATTTTGAAAATGTTTATAGACCTAAAACATCAACACTCACGGGACTCGAATCCTCGACCTTCTGGTCTCAAGTCCAAACACCTGTTAACTCAGCCACCAGAAGTAGAAATTGGGATTATGTAGATACCATCATCCAAATTAGTAAACTTATGAAAAAATATCTTAATTGGAGATTCGACACTGTGATTTAAATGGTACAGCCTGATAGAAAGGTGTTTGATAGTATTATAGATGTGAAG
>CM032665.1:40763928-40788177 GCA_019095985.1 Streblospio benedicti
GACGACATGACTTGTAACTGGATGGTGCAGGTTAGTCTAGTGGGATTAATTGATTGTATTCATAATAGTGACTCTGTATGCACGAAAGCATAAAAATGAGTAAAACACACGGGCATGATGGTCTTAGTGGCAATACATAGAACGAAAAATTTATCCCTATCCTTATAATAATATCATATTAATAAACGGACAGACGTAATAGATTAAAAACATAAACACTTTTTCTACAGGCATCTCCCAATAAATTGATAGGGTACTACTTTATGGGTACATTTGATCTACATGAAGAATCTAGTGTTTGTCGCCACTGGATAGAGGTGAAAACAAATGATCCAGCCCATGGATGGGCCGCCAACGCACCCAGGTGGGTCTACTAGTCATGAATACCTTCTGTTCTTGTATGGCAATGCTAATAGTATTACAAGTTGCATATTTTCTGAAAATAATTCCTAAAACTATAAATAGCAAAAATGAGGAGATGAGAAATAGTGGGCCAAAAAAATAGTGGGAATAGAATAGAAATATGGGACTCCATAAAGACAAAATTTGGCATGTTATAAGTTTATAACCAGTACAATTAACTGGATCAGAAGTGCTCAGAGAGCATAGCGTCACTAGAACAATGTTGATTCATGGGCAATAAAGATGTTAACTTTAGCCAAGATTATTAAATATCTATTGCCGATTAGCCAACAATGTTTTAGTGACGATGTGCTCTCTGAGCACTTTTGATCTAATGTAAACATTATATCAAATTCGATGGTCGAGTTTCAAAGCGTATCAAAACTCTTGTGAAAAACATGATCAATATCTGCGATGTTAGATTTTGAAAACATTACAACTCAACATTTAACCCGACACATACAATTGCATATTTTGTTTGGGTGGTTGAAATAGATGTTTTACACTACCACACTGTTCGCAGATACTGTGGTAAATCTACGCCGGACACATCCGAAGAGCCAGCAGCCGACACGTTCGTCGTCTCCTACGATGGCAGATACCACGATGTGAAATACAAGAAAGAAAAGGGGATTATCACACAGATGATGCAACAATTTGCTTTGGCAGTAAGTGTGACTTATTAAATTGTACTATCTTACAGTGACATGACCTTTATGCATAATGGGCGGAAGAGTTACAAATATCAAGGGTCCAAAAAGTAATAAATGATCATCAATATCAAGACAACTCGTCAGTCAATGGTATTGTATTTGATTATATTCTTTACATATATTAAACTAACCAGCATGACTAATTACACATTGTAGCACACCCCTTATTGTAGGTAGCATATATCTGAAAATTAACGGATGTAAAGAAAATTAAACATAACTAAAAATGCAAGATAGTCTACATTGAAGCTGACTTTGTACTAAATGTGATGCCAGCAAGTTCATGGATTTAATTAATCGAAAACATGGTCGAAATAAATATCATACGGATGATATGCTATTTTGTTTGCTGGTTTTCATTATAATGGACACTGACATGAACATGACATTTTTCAATCTTTGCAAGAGACAGACGGACATTTTGATGGTAGGAATGTCTTTGATACATAGAGTACGGAGCAGATTAGAATAAAAAAGAAAACAGTTATCTAGGTAGCAATGTTTCACTGTACGGAGTGTGAAATGGTTTATACAGAATACCATGTGAGTGGGAATACATCGTATTTGTATGCCACCACCGTAATGCCGATGGGGTAACTCCGTGGGTCAGTCCGGGAGTTACCCCATTAAGATGGAAGACGGAGGAAAAGGTAAATATGTGTTTTCTCTTATTTCTAAGTATTTAGACAGTATTTGGAGGTAGTAGTTATGCTAAGTGAATAATATATAATTCAACAGTAAATATGAATTGGACAGCTTATTCAATAATCAGTACATAGGCAGCAATTTAAGCAAAATAGAAATTTATGTTGAATGATATCGGTAACTCCCAACTTTGATGGGGTAACTCCAGTGATGCAGAAACGAATATATGGCCCGTACCTTCACCTTATATTCGCTGATTTTGTACCATTTATTACGTTTCTGTACAATATAACACAATGCCAATTGGTTATGAAGAAATTTTGATAGCATTAATTGCAATCGTTCCGAATGTTGTACCACTGGAATGGCAAACAATGGGAATATATCCAGAAGCCTGGTGGAGCGTAGCAATGAAGGCAAAAAAGAGAATGGTACAGGACTTTCAATTTAAATTGTTAAAGAACTTCGAGACGGGTAAAAAGCAATGCATTTGCACAAACAACTTTCCGTAAGAAGGTCGAGAAGGAAATGATAAAAATGTGACAATGCTGCTGCAAATTGGTTTGGTGTTCAACTATTAGGAACTCGTATAGAGCAGTTGATTGGGCAGGTATTAGCTTTGATGATCGTCTTCGTTGGTTAATATTAAACAAAAAGTAATACAAAAAGTATATTGTCATGATGTGAGTTATGGGCCAAGTTTATTGCAGTTACAGGCAAAATTTTACTGAACAAATCGGGAGTTACGGGCCACATTGTGAACAATTTGAAACCCGATTTGTGAACTCTTTGATGAGTTTGACTTGTGTTCAATGTGAGTATTCTAACTGTACATGCATAGCGTTTATACATGCATATTAATCCAGACATTTAAATAATCAACAGAAAAACATTTGAATCGGCAGACTACGCATCCATCTTGATGGGGGTAACGCCCGAGTTACCCCATCGGCTTTACCGGTGTATATGGCAAATGCATATATCTGCAAATCCATATCACGTCAGTTTGAAGGAGCATGATCAAAGAGACCAGGTTGTCAGGCAGTCATGGGGCATGATTACCCGTAAAAAGTTGCATGCCAATGAGTGATGAAACCTATGGAATGTTGAATTCAAAATAGGGTCTGTCATTGTCTTGTAGCCATTGAGATTTGGCAGACTGTCACGCAATAGACGTGTTTGAAAAAGGTGAAATCATCTTCCATCATGTATTTGCCATCTCCTACCACTCACTTGATATTCGGGCTGATTATTTATGACTGTCAGACTGACTTAGCCAGCATGTCGTTATACGCCTACTTGTCGGGCATCTATTTAAAATCCTGTAGACTTGGTTCATGTCGGGCATCTAATATCAAACTCCGTTCTAGATTGCAATATGGCACATGATGATCACACTATGTATTGTTCCTTGTCCTAGTTGCTCCCCGTCTGAACGCAGACCAACCACCTACTGTTACTCTAACGACTGACGGTGGCCTGCGTTGTGATGTAACGAAACCTGCTGGAACCAAACTACAATTGACATGGACAAGAGGGACCACTGTTCTAAAGTATGAGGAGCTTACTGATGACTCATTTTCAACTTTGGAAAATGCCATTCTGGCTGGTCAAATTGGTCAAGAGGTCTGTATGCTCTATTTTTTTTTTTTTTTTTTTTTTTTTTTTTGTATCCGGACAACAACCAATCATCTAATGCGACCCGAACCGATTACCCACTGAATTTCGTTTTTGATGCTGTTGATAGACATTAA
Organism: Streblospio benedicti; assembly: GCA_019095985.1. Lineage (NCBI taxonomy): Eukaryota > Metazoa > Annelida > Polychaeta > Spionida > Spionidae > Streblospio > Streblospio benedicti. The sequence continues at coordinate 40,767,443 of CM032665.1, forward strand.
TCCCAAAATTTAATTGCTGCAGATTGTTTGTACTGCATCAGTGTGGGGACCACCCCTGAGTAGTCCAGGCTTCTTTGTGGGAATTCGCATAGTAAGTACTCTCATAATATGATATAATCCTCGGTAACATATTGCATTTCAATGTAACTCTTTTGGTAATATTCTATATTAATTGGTTATATTTTGTCACTTTCCATTGGATGAATCAACATTATTCACCTGTTGGTATCTAAATTTAGCTTCCTTTTTGACTTTCTGCAATCACTAGATTATAAAACAAGTTGCGGCTGTTTTAGGCAATGCCTACTCATATTAGCTCTTATTCAAAATTTGTTCCATTGTTTTTAAATTAACAATAGGTGATCTGCCAAATCTATCCTGGGCAAACATATCCATGTATGTAGAAATGATTCAATATTGTCTTAAAAGTTTGATTAAATCATCTAAATAGGGAAGAACTTGATAAGTAATCCACTTCTTTCCTAAACAACCATTTATGTTATCAATTATATGTGATTTTGAAACGTTATTGTGTTTTTATAATCATTGTACATTTCCCGAATTGTATACTATTTATCTTCTTTGTGCATATGAAAAATAAATAAATAAATAAGTAAATCGATAAATAAATAAATAAATAAATAAATTAATTAATTAATAAATGAATGAATAAATAAATAAAATGAATAGATAAATAAGTAAGTAAGTAAATTAGTAAATTAGTAAATAAGAAAATAAATAAAAATAAATAAATAAATAAAAACAAATAAATAAATAAATAAATAAATAAATAAATAAAATAAATAAAATAAATAAATAAATAAATAAATAAATAAATAAAAAATAAATTGTACAAAAATTGTAGCATGCTTACTTACGAATATATTTATTTAATTTATGCAATAACTTTCTTAATGTATCTTTCCTTTAGACCTCGCCTCTAGACATTACGTTATCACTGGAGCAACCAGAGTTCGAAATAGAATTTCAACTGACTATCCCATTCTTATGTTCTACTGGAGAGAAGCTCCGTGTGTTTGTGGATTTAAAACGTGAAGAAAAATATCAGGATAAGCTGCAGTGCGCTAATGACCTATTTGTGGACCCGGAACTCTTATCTGGAACGCGTGGTTGCTATGTGGAGATTCCGTGTGGTACTAATACTGGTACGACTCACAAACATCCACTGGTGATGAAACTTACTGGACAAAGGAGCACTCACAAAAGGACTAGTAGATACAACGTGACCATGTCTACCGAAGTCTTCAATCCTACAGCAACAACAACGCCGTGGAGTGGCTATATTGTTGCTGAGAACATTAAGGTAGGGTATATTTTTGTCTACGTGCGACAAGTACCAAATACCTCCGATGAAATATCTCCGATCATCTCAAGAGAGTGTCTAGGATGTTATGTTTTTATTGGTGCATATGTATTTTTAGGCTAATCTGATGTATGTCAATCCACAAAACACACCGACGTGTTGGATTAACAATGATCCACATCTGAAAACATTTGCAGGCTCGTAAGTTTGCATTTTTGTGCATTTCGTAAGACATTGTTAGATTGTACATATAACAACCACAATTTTACTACAGTTGTATAGATATATGAAAATTTGATACAACTTTCCCCTTCGCCCGTTACCATTCAAAGTAGCACTAAATTTTTACGCTGTTAAACTCTGTTCACATGGCACAGTTTAAGTGTATTTTTAGCCGGTATGACAACCATCGTGAGGGTGAATTTGTATTCTACAAGACCAAATATAAGAAGAATTTGGACGGAACTTGGAGTAATGAAATTATGGCAAGTATTATATATATATATATAGAGAGAGAGAGGGGGGGTTGAGGTTGGGTGGAATAGAATACGTAGACATGCAAATAAAACTGGTGTCAAGAATGGTGTCACATTTGGCGTAATAGGAATATTTTGATTTTCGTGTGAACTTCAATTGTATGTTTCATCGTTGTTTTATGGTATCTTTTCATGAAAATTTGTAGGTAACGGTCGAGCACGGCAAGTGTTGGGGTAGATGGCTTTGTATAAGTAAGGTTGGAATCGTCGTAGGCACACAAAAACTGTGTATAACGGTGGATAATACTAATCGGATCAATGTCAATTACATACGTGGCCAACCAAGTGACCCATCTGAATGCACGACTGATGATATCAAAGTCTATCCCGCGGATCAAGCCAGAAGATATATAGTAAGATTTACTGCATACAGATCTACAGCTCGCGTAGAATATAAGGAAAACCCTATTGAATCATTAATGTTTGGTCTGGTTTGAGTTGTTGCTAAGTACAAAAGTAACACAAAAAAGCAGGTTCTTTGAAAAGGCTTTCACTCAACTAAGGTAGTCTTTGTAGAATATTCTAATCGTATATAACAAACACGTAAAGTGGGTCTAAATAAATGTTACATATACTGGTTTTTATCACCCACGTTCTTTATCCTAATATTATTTTAAAGGTGGTGTTACCCGACCAAACCATGCTAAGCTTTACGAGATGGCGTTCGTACATCAACACTGAAATTTACTATGGAAAGACGGCCATTGAGTGGAGTAAAAGTACGCCTGAGGGTGCCGGTCTGTGTGGGAAACCAGACAAACCCAGAAACCAAGAGCGTGTGCTACGGTCAGGAGAGTTAGCTCCAAATTTCGGTGCAGAATACTGCATGGATTGGAAGTAAGTAGAATGAGCAGGAAATATTAGAATGTTTAGATTCATAGCATGCCTTCTCCAGAACACAAAAGATGGAGACTGTACGTCATCCACCTTCCCCTTGCGTGTACGCCATCTTCCAAAACCGAAATAGCTATACTGGTGGTTATTATCATAGGGTGTTCACTATTCTTTGTAAAAAGAGCTCCTATTGCCAGCAGTTTTCTAATAAAGGATTTTCAAAATGACCGACATTGGGAGTTTGAATTATTCAATATTATGAATTTGAACTTTGCTTGCAGAGTGCGTCCTGGCGAGAGTGTGCTGTCTGATTGCAATTGTTACCCGCCCGCCCCGGACTTCCAGCAGTGTGTGGACACAGCCAGCAAGTGCCCTAATGAACAGGTGACCAAAGCATAGCCGTCCTTGAGACCAAAGTTCCAATGTTACTTTACCATAGCATCTGTGTAGGAGGTTGTTACTCATCTACTGATATTTCCAGTGTAATAAGTAATATATAGTACAACTTGAGTATAACCTGAGTCATGCGCGTACATATAGTTCTCGTCTCAGTGATATTGCCACGTACCTTTTTACCCCACTATTGTATTCTCAGCACATTACAGCATTTTATCCAAATCCTAAAAACGCTTGGCAAGATCATTGAGGAACAGTTCAAAACGACTATTTTTATTCTATTGGCCAATGGCTTACATGTATGGTGTATGGATGTTATAACTGCCATATATAACTGGTATCGTGTTATACTGCTGTGTTCAGGGTGGTCGGACTCAGACTGCAAAGTACGAGCGATGCGTTGACCGCAAGGCACAGGGGGATATCATAGCTAGCTTGCCAACGCCGGCGACTGGGCCAAGTGCGTGTAATCGAAAGGTGTGTGCGTGATTCATGTAACTGCATTATTGTTATGACATTCTATTGAGGGGGGGAGGAGGGGGCAAGGTTAGTTGCAAGGAAGTGAAATGTGAGAAAAAAGTATGAAAAAGGTAAAGGGGGTGGGGGGGGGGCTATGGATTTAAATGTAGTGGAACGAGGAGATAATGGCTGACAAATTGTTGGACGTAGAAAATAACTGGGATGTGGAAAAGGACATTGCTTCGGTTATTTATGCGTCCATTATTTCAGAGGTCTGTAGAGGACCAGCGTGTGTTGCGCCAGATTGACGATCTCGAGGATGAAACAGTGTACAGTAACTGGACCCAGGCGGAGGCAGAGACGTTCTGCTCAGACTACCTGTACGGGACAGACGGCGGGCAGCAGTGTACAGGCATCAGTGACGAGCTCATAGAAAACACGCTCACCAACTGCTATTTGGACATACTGGTGATATTGTACATGAATTATTCAATATTGTTTAAAAAAACACTTCTCAAAGTGATCACCATGCAAGTCTAGGTTTGACTAGTTGTCAATGAGGATTCTACGGGTCGGATATACATCCGCTTTATATGTTTGCTTTCTGAATAGGATTTGCTGTGACTGAGAGCATTGACTTAAGACCGGTAGTAAAAAAATCTATTCAATTACATATATTCTTCCTTTTCAGCTGTTTGTAGCAAGCAAGCTGCTACCACGGTATTGACACAGCTGAAGACAGGTTTATACAACCCTAAGCTTGAGGAACGCGCATTAGCATAAACATTGTAACACTGTCATTTGCATCTGCATAAGCATGATAATAATACAATAACTCTTTTCTTTGACACAGTTAACCAACTCTACGGAATTCGTGGGCAGCCACGGGCAAGACCTGCGTGAAAGCTGTCGGTCGGTGCTGAGGCAAGACCTGGACCTATACGTGGACGTGGAGGACGGCGTGTATGGGGTGGACCCCCAAAAGGAGATGTGCATGGATAACACGTGCTCGGGTCATGGCACGTGTGTGGGAGGGACGTGCCAGTGTGACAGCGGCTACGTCGGTGCGGCCTGCTCGGTGGAGGCGGCGTCCCCACCCTTAATTAGCGTGGGGTTTGTCTACGTCGGCTGTGTACCAGGCGATAGCCATCATTGCGGAGCTACTATATCTGTAGCGGAGGGCACCGTTGCACAGGATGTTGTATGTCTCTTACAAGAGGTACAGTGCTTTAGTATACTAATCTGGTGTCCCATCTTGCGCTTGAGTTTCATTCAACAACCGTCTTTTATATCTTTTGGACATCAATGTTCGCTTGGATGATCGTTTGGTGGGCATATTTTGATATCAATGCCTTTACTGCAACTTCATTTTGATTATAATTCTGACGTTCATGTGGATTTAACTGATTTCGATATACTGATGGTAGTGGTAAATTTTGTCTTCGTTTATATGAGTGTACGGAAAGGCTGGGTTTCATTCTAAAAATACTATATCAAAGCATCACACAATATCTTTATAAAATCATGTTCAAGTGTGGTATTGTTTATTCACATAGTTATAGAGAACATGCAAATATTTGTGTTTTGTAAAGAGATATCCTCCGTTTTTACCACGTACAGGAATCTGGACAAGAGTCGGTCCTCCCCGGGCTGTTGATGACACCCACTGAGGTGATATGTCCTCTCCCAACGCCCAGCGTGAGTTTGGACACTTCGTACTTCACGGTGCGTATCTCCAACGACGGTGTGCATTGGAGCGAGTCCACGGAGTTCACAATGTACAACCAACGGTGCTGGGAGTGTGGCGGTGAAAGCTGCGGGCAGAAGGTAGAGGGAATGTACATGTACATGTACATATTTGCCACCTAACAATATCAACCACCAAATGAATGTCATTTCTTTCTAAACTGTTTCGTGTGGACCGCTGCTACTCGTGAAACATGTAGGCTCATAGTGTTTAAACTTGCGATAATATATCATCAACATAAAAGTAGCAGTCTATCAGTCTACAATGAGTGGGTATAATATTCCCGTCCAGCCACGTGCACCTTGTCGCCTTGTCAGGCGTTGTTGATGTTTACCATTTTGGTCACTGTACTCTCTGGTATTGGTGTTGCATGAATTGACCCTCAGTACTCAATTTAGGCTGGTCGCACATCAACTAGTGACTGGAAACTCAATCTTCCCAAAATGGGTACATTCTTGCGTTTCAATAAACTTCACTTCCTGATGACATCCAGTTGGTATTTACAGATTGTCCAAGACCGTCTGTCACAAGATCCCTAGGGGAGGGGGTCAGGTGAAATCGTGTTGGGTCTGGTGATCCCTATCCAGATAGCAAATGCACTAGTTACTGGGAAAATATAAGTTTATTCAGTAAATAATTTCATCGTAATTACAAATGTAAATATGCTGGTTTATAGTCTTGATCCAACTATTGCTCTCAAAACTTTACAATTTACACCAGGTCATTGGCCCACTTATTGATCATCAGTTGATCATTTCTCAGCACATGCAGCGCACAATGCTAATCACTCACACAATCACTCACTCACTCTTTCAACCCAATGACCTGTACGAAATACATGTATTCGTCAAGGCTGATACGAAGTCAATGTTTACAAACATGATGTTTGGGTACAAAGCTACCTACAGGTGTAACCCATATGATATGAGTAACAGATTCACATTTTTTGACACCGTCCTTGCCGCATTGATCATTTTGTGTCTCAATGTTCTTGCTGAAAGTTTTACAGCTCAAATAGTTAGTTATTTGTTACAGAAAGACTAATGGGGGGAAAATGGACGTCAAAGACAAAATTACATTATTCATACGCTGAAGTGAACATTTCTTAATGCATGATATATGAATGTATGTTATTATATAGCCGGGCACGTGTATCATTGACGGTGTATGCTGGGTGGCTGATGAGGTTAACCCGTTGGACCCGACGCTGGTATGTGACGCGGCACAGGACCCGAACCGCTGGAGTGTGAAGACAGCCTCAGGTAACGATCTCAGCAACTTGGAGCATTGTGCAAAAAAGAAAAATATCATTGTGTATTGACAAGACCCTGCTTTACACCTTGGACCATCAGTCGTGTAGCTCAGGTCAAGTAAAAATGTGAGGTGGTTAGGCGAAGTATTTCGAGGTAAGAGCATTAGAAGCTTTAAATGTCTTTTGCATGGTAGAAATCTATTGGAGCTTCAGAGTTACTTAGCAACAGCCTCCCAAGTACCTGGCTATGAGGTCAATGACCTTTTTGTGAAGAGCTCACACTGCGGTTTTTTCACCATTTTAAAATATTGTCATAATGTTATACTAAAATGTATATTAAGCTATTCTTATTGATATTTTAATCCATGGTTTTAAATTGGTTACCGAAATCGTACTGGTCACTTATCAAGCTTTATTTATTGACTGCAATATTTTAATGTACAAATGGATTCATTTACATGAGCTCTGAGATGAATCGAGCTTTATCTTTATTTCTACACACGTCAGGCATGTCGGTGACATGCTCGCCCGAGGAGATTGTTGCCTCACTGGACGTCTCTGGGCTGGTGGGGGGCCCGGGCAACCTGTATGTGGGGGACGATCCCACCGATCCTGCTTGCCTCGGTCAGGTTGCTGATGGTGTCGCGACCTTCAGGGTGCTCCTCGACAATTGCGGGGTCTTCATTGAGGTACGGACGCACTTTTTTGTAAGTTAGGCTGGTTTTGAAGAATGCAAATGACAAATCCAATCCACATATGGATAATCATTCTATTCACAAGAGGATATGCTCATTTCCATGCAAACCTGTCGGAATGGATTTAACACTCTCTGACAATGTTGATCCCTTTATGAATAAAGTTGAGCCACTTCATTTAAAGAATTGCATAACCAGAAATATTAACAGTTCCATATTGTGTCATAACCATAACTTTTGTACTCTAAACTTACCACTGTGCCGGCACTATGATCGTAATAGCGTATTAGGAGCGTATTGGGTGGTCAGTGTAATGTGGCATGCCGTGATGCCCCGGTTTCCCTGTGATATCTCTCTTTGACATAACAACTTTATAAAAGAAAATGGCCATAAATATGTTATTTTTTTGTTTTTAGACATTGAACAGGAGGTGTCAAAGATTGTTTTGTTTATTAATACTTGAAAGTAATGGAATCCTATTTTTTTCCGAAAATACCATTGGAGAGAGCACTCTTTTAAATTGTGTATCACACAATTTGAAACTAATTTTCTTATTGTAAAGTGTTAGTTATTTTATTACTATGTGAATATTGTTTTTCACTTATAGCTAAAAAACACTTTTGAAAAGTGATTCTCTTGGGCTTTCGAATCACTCGGCAAGAAATAAGAAATACTTTTTTTAAAATCGTGCCAGCAATAGTAAATATGATAAAAATCTGTCAACATGTGTTGAACATAGTTCATAAGAAAGAGTCCTTTATTTACTTTTTAAAAACATATCATTGCAAAATTAGCATTGACCACACTCTTATGAATAACGACATATCCACCTATATGATATTGATATTTATTGCCAAAAGATAATATTATCATATAATGTGTATAGAAGAAAAAAAACATAGATTCAACAAGTAAGTAGTAACGGTAGATTCAAGCTCACTTGTTTGGACCCTAATTGTAACTGAAAAATATGTCGTATAAAACATCTGGAACCACATTTCTTTCTGTATTGCATACAACCATCCACTAAAAACCAAAAACCAAAAAGCCAAAGTGTTTAAAATATTTGAAAAGGATAAAAATAGTAGAATAAAATATATATAAAAATCATATTAAAATGCAATTATATGAAAATAATGTTTTGATACATGTACAACTGTACATGTACGGCGCATTGTAGGACAAAGAAGATGAAAAAAAGGGTTTAATAAAAAAAACTCGTTAAAAACTATTAATGTTTTCAAAAAATGCAAATATTTGAAATTAGGGTTGTAATATGTCATATTTAGGACAAAGGTGATGATACGATCCGGCACACGTACCACTACGTTTCTGAGGCAGCTGATGACGTCATCTACTCGGCTGTGGCAGGTGAATTCTTCTGCGACTTCGCCAGCAACGAGCTCATCAACACAGAGTTCACGGGCCTTCTGGTGTAAGTCAGCGATCCTTATGATTTGGTCTAAATGCATCCAGTATTCTCATTGATATCATCCTCATATATTTTGGGCTTATCATCAAAATCACCGCATATTATAACACTGAATATACGTATGTGCAAATCAGATTCCCATAGACCAATGATATATTGATAATTATCGTTACTGTATTATATTCAATTCAAAAAATACATCATGCTTTATCTAGCATTTGTATTTATAAATCTTAATAATAGTCAATAGTAACTTTTTGCCGACTGATGATGTGGATAAAATGTATTGAGTTGTATCAATGACCGGATTCATTACATTATCACCCAGCTACCAAGAGGACCATATATGACCGTAGTTATCCTCCCAAACACCACATATTACTACTGACATATGTTATGTGTCAGAATAATGGAAACAAGAATTATTCATCTTTTCCCTCGTACTTGGCAGCTTCAGCTACAATATACGAATAATATATATATTTTCATCTTTATACTTCACCATGCGCTCTACTAGTACATGTTTTCTTCCACCTCTTCCAGCGCTAGCACTTACGTGGGGTCTGCGTCTGGCCACTACGGCTTCAGCATGGAGCTGCTTAATGCAGACGACCTCCAGCCAGCTCCAAGTCAGGTCCCCGTGGGCAGCCTTCTTTTGGTGCACGTGCACTTTGACGGCCCCGATGCCCTCCGCCTTGTAGTCGCCAGCTGCTGGGCAGAGCCTAAAGATGATGACAGCCTCCAACACTTCCTCCTCCAGGACGGGTGAGGCTTGTGTGTTAAAGCTACCACGAACTTATCTAATATTGTCAGAGTAGTTCACGCTGCATTGAAAAGGGTAGCAAATGTAAATTCACTCACTTCCTTATATCGGCCAACAGCGTGCGTATGTGTGTTACTATCCTGTAATATAGAAGTCTTTGCCAAACTAATCATGATGTGTAACCCAAGTGACTCCAGATAGGGCCCTGATTAATGCAGTGTATCATACATAAAATACACACATAAAGTAATTGCTACTGGTAGGTGTGTGCCGTCGGCCTCAGAGGGATTTGTAGACCCTCGCACCGAGCTCGCCACCCCACACGACTTCTACCTGCAGTTCACCTCGTTTGTGTTCAAAGGCCACGTCGACCCTGACACCACAAATGTGCTGACATGCGATGTGCACGTGTGCATGGCCGACGATCCGGAATGCAGCCAGGTGAGATACGGAAAATGCTTTCATTTTGTCTGTATATGATCAACCCCCCCCCCATTGTAGAAGGTCCCGGTGTACAAATCACCCTAGAGATAACATCCAAAGCCATTTTAACGATGGGAATCGGTATAGTAGCTGCTCCGCCTCGCATAGTAGCAGAAATAATGAAACCGGCAGGGGAGATTAGTGGCAAGCTTGGAGTGTTGGAGACGGGTACAGTGAAAAATATAGTGTTATTGTTTGAGTGAATCAGGGTCCAGATCTTAGACCACTGCTATTCATCATGGTCTAAGAAGCCCTGTCTCATGAGTTCCACACAGGGTCTCTTTGGGAACTGCTGTATTCTGAGGACCTCGTCATTATTGCTGACTCCGTTGAAGAGTTATCCGAAAAGGTGCACATAAGGAAGATGGGGATGGAATCCAATGAACTGCGTGTAAATGTGGGCAAAACCAAGTGTCCGGTCTCTGGTTCATACCTACACAAACTACTCAAACGTGGAAAATAGCCATCTACTTGCCTGCAAGGGGTAGCGAAAAACTCCATTAACTGTGGCAGGTGTCTATGGTGGGTGCAGCAGAATTTAAGGGTGATCTCAACCCTGATCCTGACTACATATGACCAATGTGTAAAGGCACTGGCAAGCCAATCGATGGTAGGTCCCAGTAGGTGAACACAAGTTAGAGGTTGTGAGAGAGTTTTGTCCCTTCGGTGACGTGTTGTCCAGTGATGGAGGCTGTGAATTTACTGCAACTGTCAGACTCTTGCAACCTTGCGGTCGTGAGTTCGAGTCCCGCCAGGGTCACTTGATATAGTCAAATAAAAGCGTAGGGTTGTAAAAACCCGTCTTCAGCTAGATCTATCTTTGGTAGAAATGTGTTTGCTAAAAAAGTCGTGAGAGAGATAGGAGTTGTTTGAAAACTCATACTCACAATGTCGCATATAATGGAAACATGATTTATTTCACAGGTCGCAGTGTGTAGCAAGAAGAGGGAACTCGACGGTCCTGCTAGAAGTAGATATTCAACCGGGAAGCTGGAGTTCTACATCAAACAATAAGTTCCAAAGAGGCCTATCATTGGTGGATCGTTCATGCCACTTCAAAGAATTGACTTGCGTCTTTGTAATCAATTATGTATTGCAAACAATAAATATATCGCTTGAAGCATGATAACTGATGCGTTTGTTCTTTAAAAAATATTTAAATCAAATCGAATAGTACATATAAATATTTGAAAAACTGAAGGTCTGCTTAGTACATACAAATTTGAATAATGGGCATAATAGGAGATAGCCATATGACCCAATCAAATACTTACAAATTCTTACAATACTCACAATACTTTACATTGGAAATAAGTATGACATATGTAATAAGAAAAGAAAGATTGCAGGAGAAAACAAATGATAACATTATTTGAAATAGTAAATGTGATTAAATGCTTCATTCTATCGCAAATATTATGAATATTCTACTCAGCAACTATGCTAAGTATTCAGTATTCCAGAAAGAGTATTCAAATCTGCTAATAAAATGATACATAACTAATATGGGGTGGGGGGGGTGGGGCTAGCAACCAGGTAAAACGAAAATCTATAATGAAAAAGAAGAAAGATTTTGGTCGCTCTATGATAGATGTTGAATGTCAATTTCTATCCTTTAAAGCTGAATGGCTACACAGGTAATTAACGCAAAACCTCATTTTCGTTAATTCCTAATCACTACTTTTTGAGACTAGGGGATCTGAAATATTGTATAAATAAGTCTTTTACAGCTTTCAATAAATTTCCTGGCAGTTGATCAAGATATTTCTTTAATCATAACACTGAATTTTTCCTTATTATTTACAGATTCGGACAAATGACTATGAACATCTTCAGAATCTCACACTGCGCATGTCAGTCTGAGCTACTTCCCATTGTCATAATGGAGTCTTACAATGGGAAGTAGCTCAGACTAACAGTGTGACATTCTGAAGATGGACATAGTCATTTGTCCAAAACAACTGTAAATAATAAGGTAAAATTCAGTGTTGTGATTGAAGAATTCTCTTGACCTATGTATATAACCAACACGACGAACTCATTCAAAGATTCCTGACAGTTGTTCTCTTCCTACCGTTTACAGGGAATCACTGTTAGGTTTCTGTAAATTGAAAATGGATGACCTGATTTTGAATAAACACAACTATTTGAACCTCATCATATGGTAACAGAAATTTTGCAATAAAATTTTTCACAGCAAATTGTGGTACATTAACTACTTAAATGAGTTTGCTCAACACCTGCCACCAGACCCGACCGGGAATCGAGCCCAAATTACTATGGAATATAGCTTGCAAACTTAACATTTTTTCACAAACTTACACACTGCAGGGTTAACAAATTTGTGACAGTTGTAGATATCAAAGATGAAGGCATTCAACCGGTAGCTTCACTGTAAAAGTGCTGTGGTGCTGGGGTTGAAGGCCAAAAGTGCGGCTTTAGACAGAAATGTTAGTCAAAAGTGCTATCTGGAAGGTGAACAATAAGATCACTTGGGCGGAGAATAGATGTAGTACTAATGTGCAGAAGACCCCCCCCCCCCGGACTTGCATATACATAAAATTTTGGTAATCCAACTTAGGGAACGATCATAGATAATGATTCCGGGGGGTCGTCCAAAAAAGGTGTGTGTGGGGGGGGGGGGGGCATCGTCCAACTTTTCTGATTACTTTTGGGGGGTCGCTGAACTTTTTTATCACGCTACGGTATTTTTTTTTTTTCAAATATTTTCTTTTGGCAATGCAATGACTGTATAGAGGACTTTTTTTCACGTGGGGGGTCACTCAACTTTTTAAGATGTTGATGTGTGGGGGGTGTTGGTTAACTTTTTCTTCGCGCCCCAAAAAATGGATGCCCCCCCCCGTTATTTATTCATGATCGTTCCCTTATACCAAGGCAAACGAGCGGTTTGTGCGTTAGACTAGAGAGGCAGTGAAGACGAAAATGCAATAGAGGAATTGTCGCTGTAGAATTGGAGAGAATATTCCAGTTGTCTCGGGATAAAAACCGAATCAAAGGTTAGTAATTTCAAATTGTATAAGAGGAAAGGAGAAAAAAAAGTGTTTTGTTTGTTATGTGAGCAAGCAAGTTTAAGTACGTATTTTGCGCCTTATCGTATGGAGTAGAAACACTCCAATGTACACGAACACATGCGGGGAAGTCATGGCAGACTGCCAATATTATGGCGTTTAAAGGGACATGCACAGGAACTGCCTCCTTTAGATAGATTGAATCGATAGTTTTGTTTTTTTGATACACTTGACAATTGGCTCCAACTGCCATATTGATTGTCACTTTCAGCATGACATTGCAACCTCTATCACTTGCGCGTTAAAAACAAAAATAGTCAGAAACATTTATTAATGCTGATTAAAAGTCAATGTTTACTAACATGATTTTGGGGTTCATTTCACGAAACCAGTTTAGAGAGATGATTAACTATGAAGAAATGGCGCACTGCACATAGATAAAAGTGTATATATTCAACTGGCTGAGCAAGTATTATTTATGTGGCATAAAAGGTAGATATGACACGAAATCAACCTGTGCATGTCTCTTTAAAATGAAAATCATGACATTTTAATCAGTTCCGTCCTCCCCTGTCATATTATTCAGTTTATAAAATGTTCAGAAAGCTGTAGCATAATTAATTATAACCGCATAACCACGCATAACGTGATAACAAAGCTCAAGTGGACGTAATCTGCATATTTAGGAAAAGGGAAAAGTTAAAGTTCAATGAGTCATACAATCATGCAAATGTGATATAGTTATGTGCAAAAAAAAGGGTTAACGCGTTATATTTGAATGGTGTGATGGCCATTGCATGATTATATTTTAGTTTTCTGTGAAAAATGATAGATTTTGCGCTGAGCATCTAGTCCTGTATCTAGAAATTTACATATTAATAAAGGACACTCACTCATAGCAGCTGGCTCTGGTTTATGTGCATTGTATATACACAAAACCGGATGAGTTTGTAACATGACTTATGTTATCGGGTGAGTGCTTGGGACAAATCACGACGAGCCCGAATGGCGAGCTGTGATACGCCCCAAGAACGAATCCCGATAAAATAAGTCATGTTACACAGCCATCCCGGTTTTGTATTTATCAGTCTTTTCTAAACAACCACAACACTGTTTTAAAATAACTTAGCTTCAAAGAAATAATAAATACCCTTATGTTTACAAATCATCGTCATAAACTTTCAGTTTTAATTCTTTAATTCTTTATTTGGAGAGTGTACTAAGTCAAACATTGAATATAACAAAATAGGTACATTTAAAAAAAATGATCTGCACTAACATTACTGATATTGTGACTTATTAATTTGAATGGTACATCTTGAAAGTGGATTAAAAAATCAGAAAAAACTATTCCGGCTGAGTACAAGCATGATAACCATAGTATCACCCCTCTTATGTTTCTTTTTTTAATTTCAGACACCATGGCCACATATGAGAAAAGACATTTTGAGCAAGAGTACTCACAGCAAAATGAGTATGAACAAACGCTTTTAGAAACAGAATATATTGAGAAGGTCCGAGGAAAGTTACTAAGTCCGCCATTTTGCTACCCTAAACACACTGCCGTGAGTGTCGCGGATGGTATCGTGAAACGCGGCGATCGTCTGGTACCAAACGCTGAAGCTGAGGATGACGAAGATCCCATGGATGAAATCAACTATATGGGCGACGAATTTCAATCTTATACTGGAAGCACCACTTTAGAGTTGACAGTTGGCGGTGAAGAAAAGGCGGAAGAAATGGCAACCGTTTTCAGGAGTTTATACCCATTACCGGCGAAGAATTTCAATCGGACCAAACATAGAGAAGACCAGTTACGCAAAGCACTGGAGCACATGAAGAAGTACATCAATGGTCATGCATTCCTTGGGTTTACTTCAGGGATTGCGATTTTGGGCGAAACAAATGAAGATGGTGTGGTGTTCGGTTCGGGGACTGTGCCTGTAGCTATGATTGAGGGAGCCATTGCCGACATTCTGAGCAAGTCGGAGAAAAAGTTGCCGAAAAAAGTGGATCTTGTGATTGTCGATGGAAAGGACAAATTGAAAATTTCAAGAATTGTGAGAGATGCTTCTGAGGTGAAGAAAATCATTGTTAAATCATCGAATTAGTCTTTTTGTCAGTATTTGCTATGTACATTATGTTTACATCAAATCTTAGAGCTTTTATAGTGATAAGATACCTATGAAGCTTAGAAATCAAAATCTTCACATCAGAGATTCGAGACATGACTGCAGAACTGCTAATTAGTCTATTCAAAATATTTGTTAAAAGTGATGCTTTTATAATTATGCCATTCTATTAAAATTTTGACTTCAGTAATTCTGGAAAACCTGGATATGATGGGGATTTCATGCATGACCATTCATAGTGCTAAAATATTTTACCGCAAATTTTAAAGTGATTTAATACAAAGATGAGAAAATATAAGTGATACATTGTGCTTAATCTCTACTCATAACTGATTTATTCAAAAGCAAAGCCAAACATTTGTCTGCGAAGTTTTGGGATAACTCTAAAATATAACTATAGTAATACTGTTTTAGTATGCAAATAATTAAGACAATATTTATGTTTTGTGCCAATTTTATTAGTTTTTACAGTATGTGTTTTTTCATATCAATTATATGTGTTTGTTGTATTAAATTATAATGGATATGATAACAGTATATTCATGCTATTTCATATATTTGTATACGATATTGGCCCACTTGAATGTTATTTGGCCTCCTGCCTGGAAATGATTGTATCCTTTACAATTATTGTATACTATACTTGCTATGATTATTAGATAAACAGCTTCGTATCTCATAGTAATTTTCTACTTGTGCCTTATTACAGCTGCAATTCATCCAAAACAAAGTTCAAAAGTAAATTATGATTTTTGAATATTATTTATGACCTCTTGGTCCTTATCAAATGTAAACATAATGTTAACATTTTTTTACATTTGATAAGGACCAAATGTTGAAACAATGTCATAAATAAAAAATTTAGAAATTACAATTTACTTTTGAACTTTTTTGAAAATGTTTTGGAATAGTAAGAAAACTAAGTAAAGTAGAAAATTAACATACACAATTATTACATTTACAACCAATGTTTTTCATACAATAAGTGCTTGGTGATATTTGATATAGTATGATTTACAATTTAGTATAACCATTGCAATTTTGTAATTCAAATGTACTCACGAAAACATAAACTGGACCGATAAATAGAAACATGACAGTTGGGAATTATTGTGACATGCAACAGCCTACTTATCAAGGTTACATATCAAACTCATGAGAACAAAACTTTCGAGGTGGAAATGCTGTCACCTTGTCAATTATACATACACAACCAAACAACCATAATGTTCTCGATCAATTGAGAAGTTTCAATTCACAAATTTAATGTTATTTTTTACAAACACCATTATAAAGGTAAAAACATTTTCAATGTGCAATCTATACATCCAACAGTTGAACAATATAAAAGCAATTAAATAAACATAAAGAACACTAATATCCAATTACTTAAACAAGTATGAAGACTGGTATATAATATTTTACATACTCTTTATTTAATTAAACTTTTTCCCGCTTCACTAGAAATTGGCTTCCTGCATTAAAATGTCATATGGAAAATGAGTTAAACCCAGACAATTTTAATTAATTTTAAAATACAATTTATTGATCAGGGCTGCCTACCCTAAATTGTTACTTTCAGAGGTATTTTCCACTTTAAGGGACATTTCAGGGACATTTCAGGGACAAATGTTTTCAGTACCATGGACATTTCAGATGCACAATTGACATAACAGTATTAAACTGATAAAAACAATTTAATTAATCAGGGAGTACATGATGAAACCCTTTAGCCAGAAAAACTTGAGTATGGAACAACGTATCTACAATTATCGCATCTCACGTGCCAGGATGCTCGTTGAGAATGCCTTTGGTATCCTCGCTCAGAGACGGCAGTGTTTTTTAACTACCATGCAACAAAAACCGGAAATTGTCCAGCAAATAGTACATGCAGGCATTTGCCTCCACAACTTCATCTGCATCAGGTTGATCAGAGACAATGTGCAAGACCTTGCCCCTGGTGTCCAGCCCGATGCCGAGGACGATGATCACAATATTATACCGGGAGCATGGCGTGAACATGCTAATCTGGAACCTATTGATGCTCGCCACCAGGGTGTGAGAGAACTGGAAGCAGCCAAGATTCAACGCCAGGTCTTGGTGGCATACTTCAATAGTCCTGCTGGAGCGGTGCCGTGGCAGGAAGAACGTGTGAATGCCAGGATACATATTAATGTTCCTACTCAAATCCAACCCCAAGCTGATGGTGATGTTGACGTAGACACTGATGAAGAGATGCAAGATGGTTGAACATTCCAATTTAAAAATTTGAGTAGCAAACAAAATAAAAACACTTATGTATTTCAGTGCACCTTCGGACTTTCTCATGTGTAATTTGAACAATTGTGACTTTGTCGTGTTGTATGTAAGTTATGTATAACAGTATGATTTTAATATTACTTTTTCTAATATTCTCATGTGTATTTTGTAGAATTGTGAATTTGTCAAATTGTATGTGTTGAAATAAAATTAAGTATACAAACGAGGTCCTGGTGGTTTGAAGTTTGAGAGCCGAAGAGACCCGTTTTTCCGACACCGCGGTTTAAATAGCGGGCGGCGGACAGACTAGTTCGGCTCGTTCGAACCGCTGCGCTGCGTGCAGTCATTTGACACCGTCACGGCGCCAACAGGCAACGTGGTAGGACAACGGACGTCGCCGAGCCAATTGATTTTGTATGTAAAATCCAAGGCTGCGTCCGTTGTAAAAGGGCTGCGTCTGTTGTGATTTCGCCCTGTGGCGGAGCGAGTCATACTCTGTATGTTGTTGCGGCGGCTCCTATTTCCTCTGTGACGTTGTGATAAGGCTACCTACGTTGCATTTTGACTACGGGGATGCTGACAGAGTCCTTGCGGCTCCGTTTCCAAGTAATGTTTACAAACATGGATTATCAAATTGAGTGCCACGACGGGTTCCCACGACGTACAGAGGGTGACCACGACGTGGCAGAGTCAACATTTTAGGCTCTGTCCGTCGCCTTCCACTCCGTGGCTTGGTATAATGGGGGGGTTAGGTGAAGGTGGTCAAGTGCTGTTCTTTCAATCAGTGTGTCTGCTCAACTTTGATCTAAATATGCCTGAGGTTAAGTCTGGCTCGCTTCCTTTAACTCGTTACGTACAGGGACATAGTTCAGTGACAAGCAGTCCAGCTGCCTCTTTTACCCCCCTGTCAGAGTGGTCACGCGGAGCCGACTCCGCTTAAGTTTTAGTCGAAAAAATGAGTCTGTAAAAAAGATGAAAAAATAGGAAATTAACCCTGTCAGTGAAAAATAGGGGCAACGGCCGCATGGCTCAGCGCAGCGGCCAGTGGACTCTTGCTGGCTCCGCACTACCTCCGCGTCAACGCTGCAAGCAAAAATTGCGCAGACTCCCTCCACTTCTCTGGAGAAGTAGATTTTCACGCCAGCGTAAAAGGATTATTGATTGCATTTTCTTTGATCTTTTTAACTTAGCTGGTCGCCTCACGAAGCCGCATTTGGCCCCGACGACGGACTCCGCCTGCCTCCGTGGGGCGTAATATGAACGCTGTTCACCTCCGCTCTACGCCGCTGTACGTCGCAAGACCTATCCGCGCCAAGAATGGTGCGGACTCCGCCTGCCTCCGTGCTCACGTCGCAGAAGTCGACGTCTGTCGGTACCCCTGCGGTGCATGTTTACACAACCGCCTGCGGTTCACTCCTACTCTGCCAGGGGTGGACATTTCCTCTCGATTTTTTAGCCCTAGCCCTTGGACTGTGTTCACACTGCGTTGGGCACGCGGACTCCGCTTTCCGTGTATCCACTCTGACAGCGGGGTAAGGCATCACGTTTCAGGGCTAAAGTTCACTGTCTGGGAATGCAGTTATAATATTCTAGTCTCATTCCTCAATGATGCATGTTTGTTGTTTTTCTCTCACTGTAATTAGTCTTTCTTTCCTCCACTCCTTGTATCTGCCCTGTAGATGTAGTTTCACTTATTTAATTTCAGGGTTCAAGATTACAGAATTATTTGTTATCAAAATAGAGTGAAATTAAACATGAATAGTCTTCAACAATCATATTTCAAGAAATAAATATTGCCAATAAATGTTTTCCTTTTTCTGTATCCTTCACAAAAAAAAAAATTAATATGTTTATTACCTACGATATCAAGTGGTTGTTTTCCTTGTAACTTCGTAATTATCAGTCTGATTGTGACAGTTAAGATATCATTTTAAAGCTGAGACCATCGTTAATATGACTATCTACATTATTTATGAATAGCTGTCTGGTTACCAAGAGGAAATAAGGCGTATTACGTTAAGAGTGGGATCACACACTAATCCATATAATTATAAACGTGGAAGCAAGTGGCTTTCTCCTTCTCAAACTAGTATAGTGTATTTGGAATGTAGAAGATACGCTTGAGCTATGATATCTCTTCGTTAATGATGATACTCAGAGTAATGATACATGAAAATACGCAATATTTCGATGTAAATGCCCAATGATAAAGTTACCTCTAGACATATAGTGTTATCTTAAAATCAAGGCCCAAAAATACTAATTTCTCAAAAGATGGACCCGATGATATATCAAATATTTAAAAAATACGACCCAATGATACATTATATCAAGTGGCTGGGAAAAGTGGCCTATAAAAGTTGGCACGTCCGTACAAAAATGACTGCTTGATGCAAAACCGACCGCTTTAGTTTTAAGACTGGACCCATGAACACGGCAAGTGCTGGAATACTGGACTACACCAACAATACATGGTCCTCAGTAGCTCAGTGGTTAGAGCGTACGACTTGAAAACAGGAGTTGTTTGCGTCGTAAGTTCGCGGCCCGGTCATGGCAGACACAGTGTCTCCAAAACCATTACGTCGTGCCACTGAGTTGCTGATTTTTACACAGCACGTCGCCACCGGACAGTGTTACTGCTAGACGGTAGCGACGCCAAGCGGAGATTCGGAAGCCTCGTTAAAAGGCGTGTCCGAGCCACACCTCTG
This sequence comes from Streblospio benedicti, assembly GCA_019095985.1. Lineage (NCBI taxonomy): Eukaryota > Metazoa > Annelida > Polychaeta > Spionida > Spionidae > Streblospio > Streblospio benedicti. The sequence goes on from CM032665.1 coordinate 40,787,492, forward strand.
CACGTTAAAGAACTCGCCTAGTTTGAAAACTATAGCTAGTGTGATCCCTCCACCACCCTTGGCTCAGTTGGTTACCTAACCTGCCAAACAAACATGTGTACCTTGTGCATTCACGAATGAACCTTCGAAAGGAGGCCCATGGGTTCGGGGACGGAATAAGTTCGGTTAAAAAGTGCAAGTCACAAGAGCCGGGATTTACAACAACAACAACAACAACAACAATACGTTACACGTATCATCGATACGTTTACACGTGAAACGTTGGTGACGCAATATATCTAAGCCCCACGTTTATTAAGCTTCACAAATTAATTAAAATGGGATTGATTGCTAAATATAGACAATATAAGAGGAGGAAGAAAGAAGAAAATGAAAGGATGCAACTTCAGAAATTAGATGCAAAGTGGCCCACTTCAGAAAACCCTTCTATGGGTCGCAAAGGTCAGTCTACCTATTAGATTATGCTAAAAAATTAACATGGCTTTCTGCCAATGTCTAAACATGTTTACGCTAATTTTGCACATTGTCCGGTGTGATCTAACCATGGCCACAGCATCATGAAAGGAGTGGGGGGTATGTATATTACTATGATTTATAAAGCAATGCCATGCACATTACCATGTATCATAGGTACTATTACACATGTATACCTTTATTTCTGTGGTCATTACACTAATTTGCATGTA
>CM032665.1:40788277-40822076 GCA_019095985.1 Streblospio benedicti
ATTAAATAAAAGGAAAAGGGGGTTTAGATCCAGGTTTGCCCATTCAGAATATTGTGGGGAGTGAAGAACAGTAAAATTTTTTTTTTTACTGAGAGGCTAAACAGCAATGGAAAAAGTCTGAATGACACCATCAAGAGAAACAAGTTTCCATTATTCAACAATCACCATACAAAGGCAGCATCAAACGATAAGCAACAAATAGCTTCTTTGAAAGAAGATAGGTCCCTTTTCTCAAAGTTGTATGTGCCTTGTCAGGTGCGAAATGGTGATATTGATGAATTCTTCCATCACGAATACCAGTCAAGTCCCCCATCGTTGTCACAAGGTGGAAATCTGAGACATGGTGAGAAGTCTGCACTGATGCCCTTGATAGAAAAAGTATCCCCATGTCATTCTTCTGAAAACCATGTGTGGATGCATTGCTTTTGGATGGTGCAGCGGTTGTGAACCGTCTTAAACCTGCTGGAGTGGAGAACTTTCAAGACTATGCCAATGATATTTCCTTCCATTTGTAAAGCATCATCTTCAATCCTATCTGTCAGACTGGATGTAGTGTGGACCAGTACATACCAAATAGTCTGAAGGCATCAACAAGAAGTCTTCGTGGAAAAGGAATTAGAAGGCATGTGAAGCCCACCACACGTATCCCCTGCCAACTTGAAAGTTTCCTTAGGTGTAATGAAAACAAGAGAGACTCTTTAACTTTCTTGCAGACTTTGTAACTGCAAATGATATGAGCAATGAGGGTAAGCATATCCTGAGCACCAAAGAGGAACGGGTTGTGTGTACGCCCACTACTCTCTATCAAGAGCATATCCCACCCAGCCAAAGAGGAAGCTGATACCGTCTCTTTCTACATGCCAAAGATGCAGTAAACGCTGGTCATGTGAATTTGATGATAAAGCACAGTAGACACGGATGTTGTGGTACTGGCCATTGCACTATTCGACACTATACAGCCTTCCAAGCTATGAATAAGCTTTTGGGACAGGAGATCGATTCAGATATATTGCCATTCACAATATTGCCAATGCTCTAGTCCTAAGTGTAAAAAGCTCTCCCAGCAGCATTCCATGCAATAATGGCTGGCTGTCATACCACATCATCCTTTCACCAGAAAGGAAAGAAGTCTGATTGGGGATACATGGCAGAATTGTTTGATGATGTCACTGAAGCCTTTGTTAAAGTTTGGGAGGTGCCTTCTGTAGACAGGATCAAGGAGCTAATGCCATTATTTGAACAGTTCATTATTTTCATGTATGACAAAACAAGTACATGTTCATCAGTAGATGAGGCTAGGAAAGATCTCTTTACAAGAAAGGGCAGATCTATTGATCTGATTCCCCCAACACCAGCTGCCCTTCTACAGCATGTTACCAAGTAGGACATGTCTGGGGACAAGCACTAGTATCAAACCCTGCTCTGCCAACGCCAGCCGAATGGGGTTGGTCAAAAATATCCGAGGAATGGCATCCTCTGTGGTCTACCCTTCAACAAGCCTCTGTAAAGCTGCATAGGTTCATGAAATGTGACTGTAACCCTGATAAAGGTTTCAGAGGTAGATGCAAATGTTTAAAGAATCAGCTTTTATGTACAGCACTCTGTAAGTGTGGTGGAGACTGTGAGAGACCGTAACCGCCTACTATAGATGTATTAGGCATAGGTTAATTGACTTATCCAGGCTATGGCTGCAATTACCATGTAAAAACTTACAATTTGTCATTAATTTTACATTTCTGGATGTAACTTTATCGTAAAAGTGCCTTACGTTGTCATACAAAGTATTATTCAGTAGTATCGCGTTTTTCATACATAAATTTAATAAATTGTTATTTCTAGCATTGTTTTCTTTATAATTTTACAAATAGTTCTATTTTCAGTGCTTAGACAAAGCATGAAAATGTGGGATTTAACGCAAAGATTGTAAATCTAAGGCAACTTTTAGCAGCATATATGGGTATTTTCAATAATTTGGCGGCCATCTTGAAAAAAGTGGCCATTTTGGAATGATATCACTGGGGTCCCTATCTTATCTTAAAAGGTATATCTTAAGCTAACTTTCCACAAAATTTGGTGCTTTTAACCCTAACTGAGCAATCTTTACCAAAATCTGCCCCACTATGTGTAAGAGAGGTATCTGCTTCTCTGCTGTGACTGGTGACTCGGGTGCGACTATAAACACGTACAGGTAGCATATGCCAGCCCATCTGGGTTCTACTCTTCTGTGGATGATCTTCTATTCAACGGTCGTGATGCCTTGCTTCCCTCGAGGAACAGGCGGTCTCCACGCGAGCATAACCTCTGCTCCGCCTGGTGATCTTGGCTGATGACTCACAACTCGTTACTGGGAAGTGTGGCCCCGTACAGGTGGCGCTTCCACGATCCACCAACGGCCAACTCACACGACAAGTTGTTTATATCAAGAAGACTCTACTGTCTCCCTAAATCACTGGGTGACGTCCCGCAAGTATACTTGTAGCAGCCACCACAACCAGCGGGTGGGCTGTGCATAGTTGCTAAAAGGACGGCTGTCATTTTGTCGAAATGGCTGACGTTATGGCTGATATGTAGGTAAACTTGGTGTTAGATACAGTACTGCCCAGCCCGCGATGTCGCCTGCTTCTGATCACTTCCGCTGACTACTCTCTGTCTTCCATGGCCCCCGCGTGGACACTATAGCCTGTCCACTACATGGGACTGGTGGGCAGGCGGCCCCTCAGTGGGGTCTCAGCCTCCCAGGGTATCCGGAAACCTGAGCCCAACTTGCCGGGGAGATGTTTATGGCATTAAGCGAGAAGTGTTAACGGAATGGGTGATAATTGCCTCCAGCTGCTCAATATATGTCGCACTTTTGTTAAGAAACCATCCGTCATTGGTCGACCTGTTTGAGTGTTATATCGCACGTGCGCACGCACGCACGCACACGCACACATCAGTGTTTTATCTTTTGATGTTTGCTGATGCATATGTTTACGTTCATGCGCCGTGGTGAAAGCCATATACAGATATACAGTGTATAGCTATCAACGGACCGATTGTTGATGTTTACGATCACATACATTTGAATAGGGGAGTTCACATGCAAACGACGTTCGGAGCGAGACAGGGATTAAAACACACACACACACACACACACACACACACACACACACACACACACACACACACACACACACACACACACACACACACACACACACACACACACACACACACACACACACACACACACACACACACACACACACACACACACACACACACACACACACACACACACACACACACACACACACACGCACACACACTAACACACACATACACACACATGCACACAATGCATGGCCTGCTTACCTCTGTGTACCAAAAGACATTTGCCCCCCGCCCCCAATAAATAAATGAATGAATGAATGAATAAATAAATAAATAAATAAATAAATAAATAAATAAATAAATAAATAAATAAATAAATAAATAAATAAATAAATAAATAAATTTAATAAATAAATAAATAAATTAATTAATTAATTAATCAATCAATCAATTAATTAATTAATTAATTAATTTAAAAAAAACTTCTATATATCGGTAGACGAGTATGCTCTCACTTTTTCACCCTCCCCAGCCGCTATGAAACACCTAATTTTTGTCACATCCAGCTATGGCTTTTGATGTTGTGTTGAAAGTTAGCTATGAAAAGTGCACAACAAAATCTTTCGGGTGGGAGTATCCTTGTCTGATATCAGGGGAAGTCCCCGCTGCCCCCCCCCCACCTGCGGCTGGGTCTCCTTTATAATATATATGTATGTGAACGACGTCCCCTCACCCTGCGTGTTTTATGTTAAGCAAAAAAGTATGTTTTATGTTTAAGATGCAGAATGTTCCAGTGGTATTTCAATTGTATTGATTTCGTTCACACAATAGCAATTTGTCAACTAGTCTCGATTAATCAATTGTTAATGGATGGCATTAATTACGCAAGTCCAACATGTGGCGATGGCGTATTCATCCAAAACCTAGTGAAATATAGGTATAGCAAATAATGGTAATTAATGCAATGATATATAAAACGTATATGTAAATATCTATACACTTCTCGTGCGCTTGTTGCACCACGTCGCCTGTTAGCTCCGCCCCTGGTGTGACGTCATAGGAAGTGTGCGCATGCGCCGATAGCAACAGCGCCATCTTCCTGTGGTTCTGCCGACACGAGTGATGGCACACTATACACACTTAAATGTTAGTTAAAGAGGATTGGCACCAAATCACTGGTACAAACAGGAATTTATGAATTTTGTATGTTTTCAATAGTTTTTTGAAAGAATTTAGAAAGAAACCAACAACAATCCTGACTTATCCGGGACATAACTTCCAAAACGATAACACACAACAGTTTACCTCTCTAATGAGCACATAACTGTACCATTTGGTAATATATTGTTGAATAAATATAACACACAAACCAACCAACTGCCGTGACATTTCGGGGACCAAACCATCAATTGTTTTTTCTTATAGGTCTTGTCCCGGTTTGGTCACGTTTGATCCCGGGTTTTTGTTGACATGGGGGCCTATACAAATGATGGTTCAAAGTCGTTGCCACCGCTACCGCAGCCGCTGCTGCCAAAGGTTGTGGGTTTTATACACACTGTTATAAAGGAATGTTTCAAGTTCAAGCTCATTAAAATACACACACATTTCCTGATACTACACTATTTAGTTATCAAAACATATGCTCAAGACATTCAAGCAGAAGATCACTGTGCCGCCCCTGGGGATTCACAACACAATACCTCTGTGCCCCCTGGATGTAAAACTGTATGAGGAGCAGACGACTTTTTATGGCCCACATTACAATCAGGCACGACTGAAACATTGCGGGACGAGGGCATAAGTAGGACTGTTTAGTGTTTGCTTTTAATGTAGTTAGTTGTGGATCATCAAGTCCTGTTTGTGTTTCATAGACTTTGTCACTTTCTTCAAAATAACATTAACAACAATTATATTTGCTTTAAAACGCAGACTTTCTTATTGATCTTTCAATTGTATCGACTACATATATTATGCGTGCCCAGCATGTGGTGATGACACAAATTGCATTGTGTCTCACACGAAGGTAAGGAACTTTCATAGAGAATAAGTACCTTATAATAGAATGAAATATCAAACTGGTTTGTTTAAATCTCTACTAATTGTCTGCCTCTACTAACATTTTTACGTATTCCGCTGTTTTCATTTTGTGGTTAACAAATTACAATACTTTGTCCACGTCGCTCAGAAACTATGATACTGAACCATCAATCTACCATGGACGAGTCACAATTGCTTCTGCCTGTTTCTGGCTCCAACGGAGCACGCTCATGTTGTTTTAACTTCCAGCATCATAAACTCCCGATAGCGGTTCTACGGGTGGATGATGGGTGTGTGTGTGTGTGTGGGGGGGGGGGTAGTAACCAGTGCCCAATTAAGGTTTGGTGCCCCCACCCAACCCCAGCAGTGGCTAAGGAGATGGATGTTATTGTGAAGCGCCAAATACATACACATTCACACGGCTTCTTCTCTGTATAGGGGTTGACACCAATAGCAAATCATACCATGAGTTAAATAGGGACTGCCTTAATTACTGTTTTTTTTACCCAGGCATACACCGTTGTCGTGCGCTTGTTGCACCACGTCGCCTGTTAGCTCCGCCCCTCTCGTGACGTCATGGAAAGTGTGCGCATGCGCCGACAGAAGCAGCGCCATCTTTCTGTGGTTCTGTCGACAATTTCTTTGCAATAGAGTATTGTCACACGTATGATCACACATTATATACATATACCTACCCGCTTGAGCTCCGTAGTTGCAGCTGAGTAGTACATTAAGCTATCTCCAATCTTGGCCTGCATCGGGAGCCAACAGCCGAGAGAAAAAAAAACTATGGCGCAGATTTCAACATCTCGAACTAAAACCAGCAAATAGCTCATTTAATGTTCAAGCTAAAATTATATCAAACACACCATTGATTTTTTTACGGATATCCTCTCCTGACATATATATTGGATGTAACAATTTGAACATACATGTATAATGTAGATTATTTACGACTAATATATCCGGTCTCTATCGGATGTGAATGTGAATGACGTAGTGAAATGTGTTGTGTACGAAACGACCTCGAATATTCATTATAAATTACTAATTAATGGGCAACACCTTTTCAACGATCCACCCGTGTATGTTGAAACAACGTCAGGTGCTTTAGACTTTAAGATGTTCGCTTACTTTTTTAGGACACAATTTTATTTATCTATAAGCTAAATGAATTTCTTAAGGTTTAAATATCAATAGAAATAGTGAAAAGAATAATGGGAAGCGGTACAATTATTTTCTAATTCGATTAAAATCATAATGAGTGTTTGCGAAGCAAAGCGAGACGAGTGAGAAACAGTTGCCGTTAGCCTCAAATGTTGTAGACTATCCGATAAAACACACGCGCATGCTATTCAAAGATGAGTTAATTGGCCTGTTAATTATAATACCTGCGATTATTGTTTTCACTCTAGATTCAAGGAAATAAGAGCCGTAGGCGGAAACCCACAGTAACGGATGGCTGCAGTACTGCGAGCATAAACATACAGTATTATATTTGCCGTGCGGCTGCCATACGGCTCGGGACTCGGCACACCTGATTTCTTTAGACAATCATGATTTGCCGTAGTAAGGCTCTGTTTGATACCAATGCGCCAGTGTGGTTTTTGCCCATTAGAATAGTCATTATAGTGATCTACAAGGCAGCATACTGCGCCTCGCGGCTCGATCGTGCCAATTGCCCCCAGTCGATTGTAATCATATGCTGGATCATCATCATGTGAAAACAAATAACTAATGCTTTTTTGCTGTTTTGGGCACATTAACAAATGGTGAACTGTAGCCGATATGAATTATTATATAGAATAACACATGACCGTTGATGCCTGAATGAACCAATAATAAAAAGTATATATATTGAAGACTAATATCAAATCTTTAGAAGTTTATGTTGTAATATTGGTGACGTGAGTCTACCAAATAGTATTAACTACCAGAGACTGTTACATTTGGTAATTTTCAGTTCACTCTCTTGTGGAAATATCAATAGATCCTCAAGTCATTTATTATATATAATAACAAGTTGCCCATCTACGACCAGGTATTTGTGGAAATAGTTATCAACTCGTGATGACTTATAAAATGTAGTCTCAGATAACCTAGACCTTTTCTTATTCACTTCCGTTCTTTCAAAAGTCTTCAAGAGTCTGGTTGATTAAGACTATAAAACGATGACTTGTGTAATTAAGCATAGAATCTCCAGCCGTCGCTGGTGAGCAGAGTGTAGGCAGGTGCCGCCGTCACGTGCACAATGCAGGTGCCGTTGTCTGGGTGGAAGTAGAAACTTCCACAGGGGCCTGAAAAATAATTAATTATAATAACACATGAATTATGAGTGTGACTATGTTTTCTGATTGGCAAAGTACTGTATATGTATTTTTTTTTAATTTGCCATATAGTTAGGATAATAGTATGAGAGTGTACTTAACAAGTTACCAAATGTTTATCCCATATCAAATATTAGACTTATCCCCGTACGTCTTTTATGGGATTGCCCATTATCTGTTTTATCTGTTTGCGCACGCAGATCTCACTAAATGTTTCTGCTGCAATAGTGCACTCTCCATCTCTTGTGAGAGCCTGGTCTCCCTATGGTCCCGTACCTGCTTGCCTACACGCCCTGAGGCAGGTCTGTAGATCTGCCGTCACTTCCTTCACCACAGAACCTCCTGCCACATGGCCGGGCTCCTGGACTCGGAAGACAGCACAACCTGGACGGTAGAGGAGTTGCATACATATACACGGCATAGTAGCTATTTCTGAGGTGGATGGAAATCTTAATAATCATTTTATGACCACAAGAAGCCGGACACTTAGTTTTACAGCCCTAACATTTATGTATCATAAACTCGGTCATATAAAACATAACAAAATCAACATTTGTATTTATGTAACTGCAACATTACAAAATCATTCCCACCTTTCCTTGTGGTACTTGCACCGCTTGCTCTTCTGTCTACTGTGGCCTCAGAAGTAGCAGATGTCGTATCAGTTGATCTGGTGGCAAATGACGTAGAAGCCTCAAAGACCATCCCTGCTGGACTGCCTGCATTTGATTTCACTTTATATGTCACTTCTGTAAATCCAGCTGCATCTATTGTAGCCTCAGAGGTCATTTCTGACAAAGTGGCAGATGTCGTATCTGCTGATCTGCTGGCAAATGACGTGGTAGCCTCAAAGATAATTCCTGCTGAATTGTCTGTATTTGTCTTTACTTCATATGACACTTCCGCTGATCCAGACACGTTTGTTGTGACCCCAGATGTCATTTCTGTTGACCCAGAGACATCTGTTGTAGCCTCAGAGGTCCTTTCGGTTGATCCAAGGGAATTCGTTGTAGCCTCAGAGGTCACTTCTATTGAATCGGCTTCATCCGTTGTAGCTGTAGAGGTCATTTTTGTTGATCCAGGGACATCTGTTGTTACTAGGAACGTAGTTCCCTGTGTTGATCTTTCCTTAGATGTCGATTGCTCATGATCAGTTGTGACTTCTATCTCTGTGGTTATACGCGGCATATCAGAACCTAAATGGGAACATTCGAACATTAACTGAGTTGCATCATCAATGAAACGGAATGTAATCACATATTTGCATAAAAGCCTGTATCAGTGTTGGTTTTGATGTCTAAGTATAGATGTCCTTAATTAACCACTTTCATGCTTCATGTAAATTGCAATTAAATCTTAAAAATACATTTTTAGTGAAGTCGCACACCAATGTATTGCTACTCGTATATGCCAGGAACGTCATATGGATATATATCAATAAAGTGGTAAGAGTTTGCTTGCTATAGAAAACAGGGAGAGAAGAAAAAGATTGAATCCACAAGCAAAATTGAGAAAAACACATTAGATAGACTTCATAATCATTCATTCATAATACAATGATCAATGAATCCACTGATTTATAGCAAATAATTTACACATCATTATACAGCATACACGTGCATACCACACAGCATAACACTTACAGAGCGGTATGTCGCAGTAGCCCCACCAGTTGCCGGTGGTGTAGATGGTTATACACCATGGACCACCGGAGTCTTGGCCCGGGTTCCTGCAGAAGTTGCCAGCATCAGCTACAATAAGAATACTATGTTGTATTAGGTGATGCGGCCAATTTGCATACCAGCAATGACATAGAGGTACTGGGGTATGGGGTGGAGGGTCGGGTTACAGTTTTCAGGTATATTCACTGACATAATTGGTGTATTTCATAACAGTTTGTGGGCATTTCTTAGAACTGCCAATACTTTAAAATGTATTGGTGTTTTCTTTTAAATTTTCTTCTATGATCCATATATATTTCATATCATCAACCCGTTGTTAATGGATCAATAAAATTGATGATACCATATCCATACCCAGCGTGGCATCCGGGAAGTCCGCAGGGTCAGTGTAGGTATGTTCATTTGGGCTTTGCGAGTCCCAGCGCTGACACTCGTAGCCTTTGTCTGTGACAGAGCGGGTGCCCATGTACGTGGTGCCAACAACGTCGTCCTTGCAGTCTAGTGCTAGTGCCAAAAGTAAATATACACAATGTCTTTGCAACCAAAAAATGTATGTATGCCCCCTCTATCCTGATACATTATTGAATAGCAATATCTAAAACTGTTCAATCAAAGAATATTAGAGTATGTGGATGTTATAAGTGTCCACTAGTAAGTGAGAACATCATGCATAGTTATGGTTTAATTAAATACAAAATATGTGGATGTGTTCAGATCACCTGACAGATGCAGGCTTTTTCGTAAAGAGGAGCACACTTACAGAATTTCATGGGTTTTTGTATTAACTTTGATAGATAGCGGGTTGTCAAAAAAAGACAAAACACAGGGAAATGTAATAAAATGGTGGAAAATATGTGTGTGAGTCTACAGGGTCTGACGGACCCGCCATACTACTTTTTGTGTGGGCCACTTTTTACCTGTGGGTGCCAGTGGAGGGGCCACGTGACACCTGTGCCAGGGCATGGATCTACCCAGTCTACACGTAGACGCTTATAACATACCACTTCACCAACTTTCCTACTCTTTCACGTTCGTTTGCTTTAATACATTACATCATAGAACCACAACAATAACTGCCCAGTTCCCATTGCCGCTTAAAGCACAACATCGAGGTGATGCTTATCCGTGAGGGAAGGGCAATATTTTATGGTGATATTTCTAATGGTGACTGTGTGAACGACAAAAATTGCACGCCAACTTTTGTTAAGTTTGAATTATGATGTCAAAAAAGTACCTGCTTCCCCAGTAGTAAGAACCATCATCAGACCAGCCCTGCCAGTCGGATACGCGACATGATCTAAACTGTCCACAGAAAACCGTAGTCCAGTCAAATACAAAAACCGTATATGTAGATACCATTCAGCAGGTCAATAATAATGTCAATACTGCTATTCATGCAGCCTCCACAAATATGGATCAAGGTACAATGTACATGTACGTATATGGCCAGGTCTGACCATACACGAACATGAAGGTCTTTTCATGTTATATTGAAGTACATTTGTACATCTATGTAATGTTTGTATAACTGATTCCCGCTCATTTTGAATAGAACTCAGAGGTCTCCACACGAAAAACGTCCATCGATCATATGTCATATTAGTGACTTGCAAAACGAACAGTCTTGTCAAGCTTCCTGAGATATGTAATTATTAGAGATCAGTCATTATTTATGATGTGGGGTTAGAAGTTTTTTTAGACGCTGATAACTTGAACATCTGACCCCCAATGAGTTTTAGAATCAATCATACTCCCCACATACACTAAATTTGAACATCTGTCACCCCTACATCACTTCTCAATATGCTTGAAACATGAATCCAACTACTTATATCTATGACTTACTTATATATTTGATGTATATTTGATGTAGAAAACAGAGTACCTTTCTACGTCAGTGCGAATATGTGGTATTCAAATATAGCTGGGTTGTTTTTCTAGTGTGGCGTGTATTTCAATATATAGAGCCACGCCAGCACGGGCAAGGAACCGTTCTTCGCGGGGAGTGAGTTCCTCAAGCGTAGCCTCGGCCCCTTCAGCTAACAAGCGCGGTAGTCGTCGGGTGGGGCAGGGCACATCATGCTGTCTGACAAGTTGTTGGTGATATCAAAATCCTGCAGATCTTTTATAGCTCAGTTCATGGCTCCGTTGAGGTAAAGTACGCTACCAATTAGTATTGAACATGGACGATTGCAAAAAAAAAAAAAAAAAAAAAAAATGTACAAAATAGAATTTGTCCGTGTTGTAATGAAAATAAGATCGAAGATGAAATTCATTTTTTTGTAATTAATTGTCCTCTTTATGCTTGTAGTCGAAATGTTTTATGCAACAAGTTAAAATGTTTTATCCTAATATTATTACAAAACAACTCCAATGAACCTAATCCTATATGTAAACTCTGTGCTTTCATTAAAAATATTTTTTAGAAATACAGATATTTATTTTATAAAAAAGTAGGTGACGTTGATTGATTATTTTCTTATATAAATTACGCTGTCTTATAGGTTTTATTACCAGCAGATGATTTTATTTATCTTTGTGCTTTTATAATCCATAATATCAGGTGTGTACATAAATAAACTACATACATATATTCATTAACAATTAAAAGGTAATCACAGGTGACGTATTTCCCTGGAAGAGTGAATTCAAATGAACGTGTGCCATGCATCGCAAATGGGATATATGAAACCGTTGTCCATTATAATTGTTTTTCTTTTTTCCAATATTAGCAAATAAACAACAGGTAATCTCACTGTAATATGTTTAACATCTTAATCATCCTAAAGAAATGAGAGAATCTAAAATCAAAATTCACTTACACACTGACTGTCAAGCTACAACGTACCCGTGTGTTTGAGACATAATGCATTCAATTATTAGGTCCTAGATAATGACCAACACTTTTTTGTTTATGTGGATGGCGATATCCGCACAAGGTACATGATCATTTACACGGTCGCTAAAGCGTACCCAATATTAACTAAAATATCTTTTGAAATGTGAATTTATTCAGACCTTCATACGTTTTTACATATTTAGTAAGACTGTTTCAGTACAGCATATTTACCGTATTTCCGTGTTTCATAGTCCACGCCCAAACTGGAGCCCCCTCGCAAATGAGTTAGAATTAGAGGTGGTTTAAAATGAATAAACACCTTCCTATTACCAATGTCCTATTCATATGCTCTCTTGAGTTTTTTTTTCTGTGAACTCTTGCAAACAACGTATAAATCCCAAGAATTGTGTATTGTGTAGTACCGATGAGCGTAAGAAGTATATTTTTACGTGGGCTGTATGTAGGACGATTTGGCTTGCATGTTACATGCAAATCTCAGTTCAAACAAACTATTCATGATTCCAGACCTGTTAAGAAAAACAAATTTGCGGGCGCTGCCTTTAAAACGCGGAAATATGGTATTACATCCCCTGTCATGCCAAACACCCAGTACAATAATCTAGCACACCCTAGCGGGAAAACACACTAAATTGATTCTCATTTTTTCTACACCAAACACCACAATCAATTTCTATCAAGAATAATTTTTCCTACAATCTAAATTTACCCTTATGAGATTTACACCACACCATCTTAACTTACAATATGAGCATTAATTCTGAGAACATACATGTATAAAGTGTAAAACACACGTTTAACTATTAACATTCTATGGACAACTGTGTAAAACAAGATAACACAAAAAATACTAGCAGGCACATATGATATTGAATCACAACAAACATAAGATTTCATTAAGTAGAAGTAACATACGCTATCTATCACAGTACCATTTGAGGTTTACTTGGACTGCTACTGTGTTCACCAATCCAAGAGAGTATTATCTGCTGAACTTGACAGGAAGATAGCCAGACTTTTTTTTTAAATTAAGCACCAACAATAAAGAGGATGTGCTAGTTCACCCTGCCTCTCAAAAGCTCTGTCTCTGAGATGTTAGGCCATCAGACGCGTTTCTCCGGCCACGCCGCCCCCGCCGCCTGCTGCCGCCTGCCGTGCCAGCGCGCTAGCGGGCGGAGCGGCACACAGATGAGGCCGGCCGCGGTGAGAGCCGCGCCCGCCATGTAGAACGAGTATGTGTAGTCACCCGTCGCGTCGAACAACGCACCTGCAACACACACAAACACACCACGCTACAGCACTTAAAACCACATGCATTTCGGTAGGCAAAACATTTACGAAAATCGTTCATATACGTAGTTTTTAGTCTTGATCAACCAGATTGACACTGCTGAGTTTGAGAGGAAGTAAGTGGGTATGGCAAGGGTCTGTGTTGACTGAGACTAATGTAGTAGTGGGTCTGCTTGACTTAGTCTTCATCAACCAGACCCAGTGATGGTGTGCGCTCGAATAATGCAATAGAGAGCTTGGTTGATTTAGGCTATGACTGAGTAGCCTAAATCAATGTGACTTCTACTGTCATACTTGTACGGTGTATTGGCCATTAAGGCTATGTTGAACTTTACGTAACTGAATCCGTGAGTTGATGGCTCAATCTGCTTTTTTTCTAAAGTATGCTTTAGTAATATCATCGCATTTTACAATCCTTTCAGATGAAAGTTATTTTGAGCATTGCCCTTGTTGAGGGAGGAGGTCGGAGGGGAGAGGGGACCACACCACCGGGAATCCCTAAGTGCGAGGCTGTTTGTTACAGCCTGACAAAGCCTGTTAGCTGATCCAGTGTTTTATACACAGGCAAGGTCATTCCGTCTGGTAGGGTCTGTTTGAAAATGGCATGGAAATCATGATTATATTATTTCTAATTTATTGAAGCTGTTTAAATGTATTGATTATTGAATTATTTTATGAACGAAAATTCAAGATCTACCAACATGTACACACGATGTGCTGTGTGTTTTCCTACCTGCAATGGGCGCCCCCACGAAGCCAGAGACGCCCTGGCACATGGTGACGAGCCCGAAGGCCGTGGTGAGGTGCTCCAACCCCAGCAACTCCACCATGATGATAGTGCGCAGTGACACAAACGCAGCTGGAACAGCAGACTATCATGGAAAAACCGACAATTCAACCGCAGCGACAAGGCTCCCAATATATATAATGGAAGGACAAACAAAAAAAAAAAAAAAAATAAAATAATGGAAGGACAAACAAAAAAAAAAAAAAAAATAAAATAATGGAAGGACAGACAGTTTTTGAGGCACTGTTATTTTATTGGGCATCTTCATGATCTTGGAGAGGACTGGCAACATTGGAATGACATTGATCATGTCTCATCATGCAAAATTTGGTGCAATATTCAAAAGTAGAAAATTACCGCCCAATTAGCACATATCTATTTAACTATGACATGGTATCAGGAGGCAATGCTGCCGCAATGTATGCTGTCATAAAAGGACCTTGAACCCACGAGCAGTGATGAGCTTGAGCAGACTGGATGGGGACGTGAAAGATCAAAATATGAGGTTCAGGCGGATGCTGACAAGGAGCTCACCGATACAGGTGCCGAACGCTGCAGCATATGCGGCCAGCAGTCCGTAGGTGCCGGCCAGCGGGCACATCGCCGTGGCGACGCCGCCCACCACCAGCGCCGCTGCGTTGATCTTGACCGGATCTGCCCATGGCTGGTCAGACACCAGGCCGACAACTACACGCGACACCGTGTTCAGGATGCCTGGTCATAACCATATGACAGGTCAGAGATATGATGGTGTTTGCAGAGTATAGATTGATTTTATTTCTGGTTGGAAGATTATTCTGTATGCATTAAAGCCAAACTGCATTAATTACTTCTATTCTATCATCAGATCTAATTAGTGTGCATTGTTGAAAAGTGCACGCAATTATTTAAAGAAAAAATGATCAATAGATAAATAGATGAAATAAAATAAATAAAATAAAATAAATGAAATAAAATAAATAAATCGTGTTTATTTCAATTTGTGCTGTTGATAATGTAGGACTTGCATTCCTTGACGAACAGGTGTCTGACTACTTGTAAGTTAACAAAATGTTAATATGTCCGAAAAGGTTTTTTTTCGTATAAAAATATGAAAAGTACATTTTCACCATCACATAGTAGCTATATACAGTTATCAGCGATTTTATATCAGAAATCATGTATCATATTGATTTCGTTCTTTATAAATATGCTAAATTCAAAAATTAACACCATATAATCACTAAATATATCTAAAAATCATAATAATTGTAAGTGATTATTTAGTGATTTTAGTGATTATATGGTGTTAATTTTGGAATTTAGCATATTTATAAAGAACGAACTCAATATGATACATGGTTTCCAATATGCTATGAACCTTGCTAAACAAATTTTAAGTATATCAGAAATAGAAATGGGCAATACAAATTTATATTCCACTCAAATATTTCTATCTGTAATGCATGATTCAAAAGCCCGTTTTTAACTTTTATTTACTTTTTGTTGAATTGAATTGAAATATTTTTAATTGAGATATAAACGATGATAATTGTCAATTCACAGAGAGTCTTAGCTTGCTGTTTGCAATCTAAACACATACAATATGGAGGAATAACGAATTTTACTGCAATATGATTTATGAAATTTATTGACCCAGCAAATTATGATGATTACCACCCGACCAAAGGTTAGGTAGTCATATCGCATATTTACTTCCCAAATCAAGTAAGCAATAATAGATCGCTGTGAAGGTATTGAACCAGTGACCTTTTGAATTTCCAGTTAGCATATCTTTGGAAATAAATAATACAAGCAGACTTTTCTGTTCTACAAATATTCGAAGTATTCTGTTCTGATTGGTTGCATGACAGTAGAATAAGTTCCATATTACCGATGATGGAGAGCAGTGCGGCCGACTGGTCGCGAGATGCCCCAAGGGAGAGGGCATGGTCAGGCAGGAAGATGAATGGAATGTAGAAACCTGCACAGAGAATTACAGGAATATTGGTCACAACGTTCTGTGGAGAAAAGTTTTAGACTCTGTGCAACATTATTTGGACATTTCTGTGGATCAATGGGATATTATGGCAAAGATGGTAACAGAATTAAACATAGCTGCTCTCATGGGCCTCAGCATCATGGGAGGGTATGTGTGATGTACTTGCGACCTGTTCTCACACTTAGTAAGCAAGTATTCTTACTATCATTAACTTAGCCTTACATAGTAAGTATGTCTACCATCTAACAGCCCTATAGATTTATGTACACTTATTTACTAATTAACGACATATTGTAGAAATGCTTACTATTGAAAAAAGAACTGTTACAGTGGTTTATGCACGGGGTGTATGCACATTTATTATGATTATATTATTGTAGATTAATACCATATTAATGCAATGTATTGAATGATTTATTTATGTTTAATTGTTTAATGTGAATCCTACAATCCTACATGTACTTCTCCTCCCCATTTATTATTTCATTATTATTCATTTTACAAGTTATTGAAGATATTGAATGCATGTGCAATGTAAATGAGATTCCTGTAGATCATGCATGGATCTATATGTGGTATATATGAAATGCAGCGTAGATGTTCAGCTTATAAACATTTGACTGTGTACTAAATGGTTACATTTTCGACTCACATAAGACTCACTGCTATTCAAAGGATTGAATCAGTGTCTTGGCAAATTATATCTTAATTTTATCTAGCTTACACAAGCTAAAGCTATATAGAAAAATAACTAAATCACTTTCCATAATCATATCGTAGCTGATGTACGTGATCTCTCCAATAGTCAAGTCAAATAATAATTGACTTGACTTGACTTGACTTGACTTGACTTTGACTTGACTTGATTTGACTCCAATAGTAAATGTTAAAATGTTATAACGTATGTGGGTTTGTCTCTCCGGTTTGTCTGATCAGTACTAAGTCCATAAATTTAAAGTGATGGTAGCATGCAGCTAATCTATACGGCTTATTTGCATATTTGTGTCTGAATTTCAACTCACATAACAAGTCCCTTAAAATGTCATAATAACTTGTGATTGCCCTGACCCATAGCTGATTTTGTTACTCCGTGCCTTTGTCTTGCTTTGAACGTTTAGATTTAAGTACATAATAATTGATCATAACATGTCTCATTGGGCAAGGTGAAGAATGTTCTTGAATCACATCACAAATATAAAAATGTAGATGCAGTTGGGTGCAATTGTATAATGTTCGTGGCAGAAAGCACTCCATTGGCAATGTGGCAACTGTTCTTTCCTTCCCTAATATAAAACAATCATGGATACTAGTGTCTCCGTAAATAGTCAAGGGCAGAATGAAAGTGTGTTCCGAATGAGGAGGTGGTCCTAATCGTGGTGCCACTACGGCTAGGTTTCACTGTAATGATTGCATTCATATGTTACACATATGAATCCCATTTGATTTTCACTATTCATTGCTCAAAACTCTAAACTGTTAAATCTCTTTTTATGGTGAAGTGTTCGCTCTCAACTTCAGGAGAGTCACCATAACTCTAATAACGCAACCATGTCAGAGATGACACTTTCCATACATTTGATAGAAATAGTTGGTGAATATAACAGCAATCTAAATTCAAGAGAGCCATTCCAGACCTTCCAGCTTTTTGATAGCAGCGATCTCATCAGCCAGCGGTTTCAGCTTGAGCTGAGGTAGAAGTCTCTGGGGAAGTCCGAGTCTTTCAAACGCCTCATCAGACTTGACCGGCATGTGGCTCTTGATGGTCGCAATGCACAGAGATTGGAGAGAAAGTGGCCGAGGTGGTTCTGGGAGGATGCCGGGTATGAAGGGGTTAGCCCCGTGCTGCAGTAGAACTGGCACCAGCTCCCATGTCTCTCCATTCACCGCCTTATGGAGCGCTGTGTCACCATCTTCATCCTGCATGTTGATGTTGTAAGGAGAAATCAGCCGGATGATGATGTCTGCTGGGGCACCATAATATGCAGCATAATGTAATGGGGTTTGTTTCATCCACCCATCCATGTTGACATCCGCCCCGTGCTGCAGTAGAACTGGCACCAGACCCCATCTTTCCGCTCTCACCTCCACATGGAGCACTGTGTCACCATCTTTATCCTGCATGTTGATGTTGTGAGGAGAAATCAGCTGGGTGATGATGTCTGCTGGGGCACTATGATATGCAGCCAAATGTAATGGGATTTGATTCAAGTCATTACCCAGGTTGACATCAGCCCCGTCCTGCAATAGAACTGGCACCAGCTCCCAGCCTTCCTCTATCACCGCTGCATGGAGCACTGTGTCTCCATCTTTATCCTGCATGTTGATGTTGTGAGGAGAAATCAGTTGGGTGATGATGTCTGCTCGGGCACCATGATGTGCAGCCCAATGTAATGGGGTTGCTTGACAGTCATTTTCCAGGTTGACATCAGCCCCGTGCTGCAGTAGAACTGGCATCAGATCCCATCTGTTCTTTCGCACCACCCCATGGAGCGCTGTGTTACGATATTTATCCTGCATGTTGATGTTGTGAGGAGAAATCAGCCGGGTGATGATGTCTGCTGAGGCACCACAACATACAGCCGAGTGTAATGGGGTGTCTTGACACTCATCACTCATGTTGACATCAGCCCCACGCTGCAGTAGAACTGGCACCAACTCCCACCTGCGACTTCTCACTGCTACATGGAGCACTGTGTCACCGTGTTTATCCTGCACGTTGATGTTACTTGGTGAGATCAAACTGGTGACAACGTCCGTTGGTGCATTGTTGGAAACTGCTGTCAGGAGGACCAGTTTGTCTTCACTGAGAATCTCATCGCTGGATGTTGTTTGCTCCATCTCTCTGACTTCTTCCCAGTCTTCTTTTTCAATAATTCTGCTGAACTGACTTCTTTCCTAATGTTCGTTCTTGTTATTGATTGGTCAGTAAATATATTTAGTATCTTATTTTCTTCACACTAAATCTGCATTGATCGAATCCTTCATAGGGGTTTGGTTTTCGTGAACTTAAAATCCACAAAGTTATATGGCTATAACCATCATACTTTTATTTCAAACCAGCACTTTCACCATATTCCATCCAGTATGAGCGTTTTGCGTATATATAGACCTATAACAGAGTTGTTTATTGATAAGAATATTGCAGTACACATACAGTAGTCCAGATAAATTCCGCAAGCATGGACTGTACCAACCAGAACACACCTTTCTCAATATTCCAGAGAAAAATATGAAAGTCGTCATGGTATTGCTCCCAGTTTTCTGCAAAATGTCGTTTTTATTTAGTTTGTGCCTTCATCATTTTCTAGGAATTTGTTGATAACTGCTTTACAACTTCAAACAACTCAAACCTTCCCTCAAAAGCTTTACTTCTGTACATGTATGTGTAAATTGTGGTGGTAATGGAACATGGTGGGAGTAACCAAAGGTTACTCCCACAAATCGTGTTCATGTCAACGCAATAATTATTTGTTGAAAAAACAAAACAAAACATTACGATATGTTACCACCCAGAACATATCATGACTTATTATAAAGATATGAAATTGTATTCTTAGTTATTGACATGGAACCACGTGTGGGAGAAAAGTAAGATCTAAATGTCCACAAAATACGAAAATTACATGTTGAACATAGTTGTCACGATCGTTTGAGCCATGTAAACAATGATTCTAGGTGATTCACATATATCTAAATATCTATTATTAGTTCTACCAATTTCTGAAACACCACATTCAGTAATAAAGAATACAAGTGTATAATATCATTGTCTACGTCCTAACAGTATTAATAGCGCCTTTATATATCCAAATTTCTCTAATACTTTCATCTATTTGTGCAACACATCATTCAGTAATCATAAATTCAAGAGAAACATATAAAGTCCTTATAAAGGTTAATCTGATCCAAGCTATACTGGGTTTACATGATAGTACTCTGATGATAACAAACAACAAGCTCCATATTGACTGAGACGTTTTGCATAATGGTGGTAGCTTCATAGAGATCAATGCTGAGCAGGCTTTGGTTAAACCTTGAATTCGATCAATGTTGTGTCATGTGTACTTATAGATTAAATAGATTCTTATTTACATCAAACACCTTGGTCAGTGTGGGTGAATGTTAAGAATGTCAAATGTCAATATCTCGATGTGGAAATAATCTTATCATACATTCTTCTGTGGCTGAATGAAGTTGGACTCGTGAGTTCAATTCACAATCAATTCAAAACCAGGTCTGGTTGTGGGTGTTGAGCAAACTCATCCATGTAAAATGAAACGATTAAGTGCTGAATTGAAATAAAAAGTAAACTTTGTGGATTGTAAGTTCATAAACAATACTGGTAATAAAACCATGCCCTCATTATGGATTTGATTAATGCAGATGTAGTTTTAAGATATCAAACATATTTACTGATCAATTGATAGAATGTCTATGATACAAAATAATAAGGACATCGTGACTACAAAGCATCACGGAATACATTTTCAGCGTAATCATTTTGACTTTAAATGTATGTGTCATTCATTATCTTTTTAGCCACATTTCAAACACATGGGACAGAACAAAAACCCAGGTACAAACATAAAGAAAGAAATCAGTTCAGCAAAACCTGCTGAGAGTTATTGAAAAAGGAAACTGAGAAGAAGTCAGAGAGAGTTTGGAGGGAGCAGAATCCATCAACACACTACAGGAAATCCTCAGTGAAGACAAACGTGGTCTTCTGATGGCAATTTCCCACAATGCATCAACAGACGTTGTCACCAGTTTGATCTCACCAAGTAACATCAATGTGCAGAATGCAGTAAAGGACACAGTGCTTCATGTGGCGATGCACAAGAATAGATGGGAGCTGGTGCCAGTTCTGCTGCAGCACGGGGCTGATGGTTTGGGCAGAACCTCATTGCCCAATTTGGCTACTAATCATGGTGCCACAACAGACATCATCACCCAGCTGATTTCTCCTCAAAACATCAACATGCAGGATGAAGATGATAACACAGCGCTCCATTAGTGGTGAGAAAGAAAGGCTGGGACCTGGTGCCAGTTCTACTGCAGCATGGGGCTGATGTCAACCTGAGTAAACCATTACATTTGGCTGCACATCATGGTGCCCCAGCAGACATCAAATGAATAATAATGAAATAATAAATGGGGAGATGTAAATGTAGGATTGTAGGATTCACATTAAACAATTCAACTTATATAAATCATTCAATACATTACATTCGGTATTAATCTACAACTAGCTTATACCCGTGTGATCATAGAGGCATTCTGAGAATCACATTGAATCACTCCAGTTACATGATCGTATAAATAGATCCCAACTAAATCATTGCTGAAATTCATTGACTTGGCATGAAAAATGAAAATCTTACGGAGGAAATGTTAGTGTCCATCTAAATGGGAACACAATGCCCTCCATTGGGCATAGAAAAAAAGACATATTTAGTGAGTGTGTAAATATATTTTTACAGCATTTTTACCCATCCTGAAAGCACCCTGACATCATCCCCATACACACAACATCCAAGATCAAGCCAAGGCGTCATTCATTGAAAGGCAGTTTTTTGACTATGTAAACATGGCAAGGTGATCATCCTCTGTAATAATCAATGAAAATCAAAGGCATTATGATTATTTCCCTAACATTGGCTATAAGTATTCTTTTTAGAGAGTAAAAACTACAATCACATAAATAATGTTAACACACTAACTACACAGCAAACATAAGCATCAAGTATAATTCACTGGCGGATGTTTTCAGAACCATATAAGAACAGTCGATGATGAAAAGAAAGTCAAGACACCAAGCATCCAAAAATAAAGGCCACTCCTCAATTTCCGTATTCTGACACCACCCACCCACTATCTGATAGTACCTGCCAACATCCCAAATCCCAAGACCACTAATTAACAACAAATACATATTACGTAGTTTGGGTCTTCACCACTGGTCTACACCATCTACTCCCATCCATCGTCCTGATAGCACCCACCCTTGTCCTAAAAAAGCTCAGCCCCAAATCTGACACCAATCGCCAAGTCCTGATAGCATGCTTCCCATCATAACAGCACCCATTACTTGATAGCACACACCGGTACTAACATTACCAACCTCTCATCCTGCTTGAATTCACATACACATTGGCATAGCCCAGATACAGACACATTTTGATATGTACACAATACATACTATATAGTCTTTTTAATACTTAGGTTCTGTCCATTATGTTCAACCATAATAGTAATAGATTATATTAATCTTGCAAGAATCCATACTCCTGATTACTACAGCGTGACTACAGGAACAGTCACTCCATGTACCATGTTTGTACAATTAGGTCTCAGCCAAGTCATTTTAGTCAAAGCTAAGGTTGGAAAAGTTAGTGTTTACTTATAAATAATGCCTTCCATATAGGCCAGGAATATACTGCATAAAGCGTAAGAAATTAGTACAGCACTCTTTTTCTCCAGCACCCACCCTTGTGCAAATTTTGGGCTTGGGTGATACTTTGTAACGTTGGCTCTGTCAGACCACTTTTGTTAGTTAGTACATACAAATAAATAATAAATAATATTGGCACACTTCATTGAACTGACAATTAGCACCTTCAAAGTATCAAGTATGATATGGAGAAAGAGTGTTTTGGAACAACCTTTAAGACTGAAGGTAAATCGCGATAGGGAAGTTCTTATACCACAATATAGAATCTTCTGCAATGAGCAAGACGTCAATCAAGTATTAGTCTATGGATTTCCGAGCTTGGATATAGCATACTTAGCTCAGACAGAGAACTCCCTGGATTAACTCCGAGTTGAAGCTCGTGTAATTACATCTTAAGTAATTCATTGATCACTGAAAATGTACTTGACATCTAATATGCAAAAGTTATGGGATGAAAAGTTAGTGTCTATGGTAATGGGAACATAATGCTCTCCATGGCACAGATATTTTCACACACTTCAGTAGAACATCCCTATTAAGATTGGCCAAGGACTGGCGTCATGAGGTTTAATATAGTGGTGGTCTCTTTTAAGGGACGTTTGCAATGGTCTTTTTATGAAGACTTGGGACTGTTATAAATCATCTTATAATAGAGGTGGTGTATTTATAGAGGTGTTCTTGATAGTTGGTTCTACTGTACACCTAGCCCAATTGTCAAAGTGGTGGTAATCCCGAGTATTTGAACCCATGTGACGCCTTTGGCGTCTTTATGACATCATACTACTCCACATGACGCTGTCATGGCTGCCGCTGTCTGCTATTTTTGTTATAAAACCGCTAATTAACAACCATCGGGGCCATTTTGACAATGAAAACCATATTCGTGCAAAACTACACAATGCCATGAACGATGTCCTGTAGTCAGATGGCGTCCAGCTAGTCAGTTTAAAGAGGAGATAGCCGAACAAACTCCAAAAATTAGCGTATTAATATATAGGATAATATAATCGTAATAAACATGCCTAAACTCCGTGCATAAACCACTGTAACCGTTTTATTTCTATAGTAAGTATTTCTACTATATGTCGTTAATTAGTAAGTATGTGTACATAAATCTATAGGGCTGTTTAGATAGTAGACATACTTACTATGTAACCCCCATGTTAGAGTGCCGACTCCACGTCAATTTTTAGTCGAAAAAATGACAGTCCATAAAAAAGATGAAAAATTGGGAAATTAACCCTTTCAGTGATTAATCAGGTCGACGGCGTTGGATGGCTCAGACGCGCCGCCCAACGGACTCTTGCGGGCTCCGTGCAGGCTCCGTACTACCTCTGCATCAACGCCGCAAGCAAAATTTGCGCGGAATCCCTCCACTTCTCTGGAGAAGTGGATTTTTCACGCTGCGTGACAACTTCGCTCAGATGGGGATTATTGATTAAAATTCCTTTGATCTTTTTTTACTTCGCTGGTCACCGCACGAAGCCGTATTTGGCCCCGACGGACTCCATCTGCTTCCGTCCCACGTAAAATGAACGTCGTTCACCTCCGCTGTACGCCGGTGTACGTTGCAAGAGCTATCCGTGCCAAGAATAGTACAGACTCCGTATGCCTCCGTGCTCTCGCCACCGTCGACGTCTATCGG
The DNA here is from genome assembly GCA_019095985.1 of Streblospio benedicti. NCBI lineage: Eukaryota > Metazoa > Annelida > Polychaeta > Spionida > Spionidae > Streblospio > Streblospio benedicti. Next base: position 40,812,428 of record CM032665.1, read on the forward strand.
TGCCCTGCGGTGCATATTTAAACAATTTCGTCTGCGGCGTCACTTCTAGTCCACCAGGAATGGAAATTTTTCCTCAATTTTTTTAAGCCCTACCGCTTGGAAGGTGTTCGTGCGCATAGGGACCGCGGACTCCGCGTTCCGCGTGGGCACTCTAACAGGGGGGTAAGGCTAAGTTAATGATAGTAAGAATACTTACTTACTAAGTGTGAGAATAGGTTGATACTACACTGAATTACAAACACTATACCCTACACATTACCGCTATCATATAGATGTTTACATAATAGTAGTAATGTGTACGGTATAGTGTTTGTAAATCACAGTAGTATACTCTGTCACTTCCACAGATAAAGGCAAACTGCATTAATTACTTCTATTCTATCATTCTCTGTAACCACTTACCAGCCATGCAGAGAAAACAGCAGAGGCCATAGAGGCAGAACACGGGGTTGGTGAGAAGCGTGAAGTCCAGCATGTCTGTGACGGCGGAGCATGGGCCGCCCTTGGTGGCGGGGGCGGAAGGTGGGAGAGATGTCACGCTGGCTACATACTCCTACAGTCACGCAGGGAACACATATTTAGGAAATGTTGAAAGCTCATGTTAGAAGGAGGCTTTTTCCCAAAATGAAAATAAGAAACATGCAACATAGATCTCCATTAGTATCAAGGAACAATCAACCTGGAATAATAACCTTTTCCTAAATTTGTTTTTCATATTATAGTAAAAGTTCTGGGAGGAACCTTCAGCACTGATAGACTTTGACTTTGACAAACGATAAGAAATATTTCTTCCATCGCTGAGAAACTTTATCATGTATTTCATAACTTGAAAAGCATGATTGCTGCTTCTTGAATTCGCATTATGGTAGCATGCTGACAGTGGCAGTACCTGTTTGCATTATGGTAGCATGCTGACAGTGGCACTACCTGTTTGGAGGCGGCGGCCTGGTACTCTGGCAGGCGGGCCAGGCTGCCAGAATAGAAGATGTCCTTGCGAGACAGAGGGCGCTCCAGCTCACGGCACACACTGAAATATATGTGATTCTGTGGCAAATTCTAATGAGTTTCATACCCTACAGGGCAATCTCTTTGTGTCTGAAAGATAATAAACATAGTAATTTATTATCTTACAGCTGCCTTGGTGATACATATTAACGTACGTTGGTTTATCGTTCAAGAGGGATCGATTTTTTTACCTAATCTGCTATGATTGGTTGATTTTATAATTGATGTGATTGGCTGATCTTATCTCTTTTAGTACAAGGAACTTGATTGGTGTTCTTACCTCTTATCATACAGTTGCTGTGAATGATGAATTTTTTGCCGCAGATGAATATTATCTACACTTGCCGAGTACGCGTGGCCATTATGGTTGGATACGTGGCCATTATGGACAGAAGTGGTAGAGTGCGCAAGACTCTGGCAGGAGTAAGTTGTGATGCCCACCACACTCTGCAAATACATAGGAATGATTGGTTACATATTATCTGGGTGATTTGTCCCAATGTAATGCATCAATTTATGTGGTATTATCATTGCAGACTTCTAACGGAAAGTAAATTACTAGTATAGAAACATGGAATAATCGAATTTAATGACGGATATCATGTTTGATGCATCAAATAAATCCATAAGATTGTGGTGAAATATACGCATGAACAAAACTAAAACACTCAAAATAAACACAATGACAAGGGCTGGTGTTTCATGCTTACCTTGTGCACTGGTGGCTCATGGAGAAGTTTCTGCTCCTGCTCCGGACAGTCAGACTCTGAATGAAGAGAACATTATGTTAATATGGGCTTGGTAAATGATAGGATAGAGTAATTGAAATGCTGCAAATACACACCAAAGTGGACACATCACTGTATGCTCTTAAAGGGAGCTGCTAAATTACAACACAGCCGTGTCCAGCCCATACGGATCAGGTGTTAATGGTAGAAGGTCGGCTGAGCCACAAATGAAATAGAGTTTTACATTTATGTTACTGTAAACAAAGTGAACAATGGCACACGACCTCTCGTCCGGTAGCACACACTCGACGTGAGAGAGATTTTCAGGGACAACGAGACTGGATGATTAAGGTTGTGTAGGGTAAAAAAAAGTATCAAGGCGGGAACAGGCCTAAGAGGCGTTGCGCAATTCTGATACTGGCCGAGTCTGAACAAGTCTATAAGCTGTAAGAGAGGTTAGCTCAGTGGACTAGTGCGCCTGTCTACACATAATGACTGGTCTGGTGTGTGAACAGGAGACCATAAGTTCGATTCCACGGCCTTTCAAATACCATTACAAGCCTCTCTCTGAAATTTCCTTACCTCTCCCCCGTCCCCGGGGTGGTGGCGAGGCCCGAAGTGGGCGGAACAGAGCCCCCATCACCACGCCGTTGAGCACCACACCAGCCAGGATCCATGTGGCGCCCTGTGGAGACACAACAACACGGCTACATGCAAATGCGGATGATCAAGGCGAAGGCGTACACTACTAGTTGGCGCAGCGTGTTATGTGTCGATTTCATTTAGAACAACTCTGTAGCTAGAAATCATGATTTACTTTTGGATGGTCTTGCTGGTCTGCAGCAGTACGGCTTATCTACAATGTAGATGTGTGATGGACGTATAGCCTCGGTATGAGAGAGATGGCAGTAGAACAGACGTGTATTCAAGAATACTTTACATTCTATTGGATCTACCCTCTTTGGTGGATCACTCAGAGTAACACCAAGAAGGTGTCTAATCCTTTCTTTGATCAACTTCAACCCCACTTATTTCAAATTTTAGATATCATGGACCTCAGCATCATGGGAGAGGGTAGTAGTCATATCGACTTATACTGTATGGTATCGTGTTTGTAAACCATAGCAGTAGACCATTATACACCGCCAACCCCCGCCCATGATGCTAGGGGCTAACCATGTACTAAACCGTCGGCTAAACAAACCAGGGCGGGTCTGTGTCTCTCACCTTCCAGCCGTACAGCGTCAGCAGCTTCTCACAGATCGGCGGGAAGAGGAAGGAGCCGACGCCGGCGCCGCTAGCGGCCACCCCCGTGGCTAGCGCGCGCCGCCGCGTGAAGTAGAAGCCCACCATGACGATCGCTGGCAGGAAGATCAGCCCGAAGCCCGTACCTGGCAATGGCAAGGGCAGCATTTAGTGTGACGTCGGACATAGAATCTGATGCTGTGCTTATAACGTAGTACTGAACCGGTGCCCAGGTAAGGCTGCATAGATCTACATGTACCTGCCACAAGGAGCATGTAACGCAGAGGCAGGTCCAGGGATGGGGGTGGGGGGACTCTTAACTAGATCATAGTTTTTATGTGTCAACTTATATTTCAATTGTGCACTATAAATTAGAATATTCTCAGTAGGAAAAACAAGAAAATATACTTCAAATAGCTCTTAGAATGCATTATATAAAGTGCAAATTCTGGAAAATCATGCCCCCAGACCTCCCTACATAGGTGCTGACCCTACGGGCCGGCGCGCATTCGACTCATTGAACACTCCCGGGCCACCAGTTCCCTTAGTATCCCGCGCGTTGACGTACCTGCCAGTATTCCGTACGTGAGCAGCAGCACGTCTGTGTTGGGCGAGAACGTGCTGAGGATGAAGGCGGCGGAGGAGAGCAGACTGCCGGCCACGCAGACGGCGCGGCAGCCGAACCGTCGAGTTAGCGCTGACACCAGCGGGCCTACCGGGCGAGAGCGGGTCAGACATGGCGAGCAGGAGGGAGGGGGAGGGGTTGTATGTCGTCAAAGTCAAGAAAAATGTTTATAATGTTTGTATGTGTATGTTAACGGAGCTTTAGACTCATTGAACATCCTAAGAAAACTATTGATGATCAAATGATGAGATTGATTTGCATGTATTTGCATGTAGCGTTATGATTGGCGGGTATTTGCGTGCATTTTCATGTATTTGCTATTGGGGTATTAGAACATCTTAATGCGCTTGGGTTTGCATTAACTAGATTCAGCTCTGCACTCACGGCCGAAACACATTGCTGTGCCCATACATGACAACATTCATAATCAAAGGTTAGGGTGAGATAAGGCACATTTTCTAGGATTGACACCAATCTAAATATGATAGCATTGCATAATGAGCAGCTAAACACGAGAAAAACACCTGTGATGAGGCTGGCAGCGTTGAGCACCGACCCGATCCACGCGGTCTTGGTCTTGGACGCCCCAAAGTGTGCCAGGAACTCGAGGTAGAAGATGCCGAAGCTGAAGCAGACGCCGTCCACTATCATGATGCACGCGAAGGAGGCGAACATGACCACCCAGCCGTAGCCGCCATCTGGGGGCACCGGAGGGGACGGAGAGGCTGCAACAGCAAGAACTGAGCTATACAACATTGCTTTGTATTTTTAGTGACTTCTAGCCATCATCCCCAAGTGTTAACCGCCGTTAGAGCAAGACTATTAAGATAACCTTTACATATAAAAGGTATTTTACATCCCTACGCGGAAATATACAAAAGTGCTAACAAATCATAATTCAGAACTTATGAAAGGGAGGGAGGATGAGGGAATTTTTAAAGCCGAGCTATAAGCACATCCATACGCGCTGAAATTAGTGCCCAATTTGATTTTATCAATGGAACGACAATCGCCGATGTTAATGAGCTTGGCAAAGGCCGCAGCCGATCAAAATCAATACGCCAGTACATATGAATGCATGTGGCTCGTGTGTTTGTTCTTTTCTGTCTATCCGGCATGCATGCAACAACTCCGAGTTATATCGCATGTTGTAGTAATTTCACGCACATTTCATTCAAGAGAGACTTATAACAGCAAGCTCGGCTTTTCAGGAGTCTGACTCCTTTGATTACTAATTATACCAAACACAGAGCTGCCATTATTAGATAGAAAGTGTAAGGCACATAGTTTAAGAATATCTACATATTGTGTAAGTTTGTTAAGTGGGTATCATCTCTTGATTACCCTCTACAATTGTAGCAGGTAAACAATGACGGGGAAAAGAAACAATGGCCACTGATTAATCTCAGTTGGCTTTTATACGCTCTCCGATGCATGTGCCCGTGCTTATACTGCTATTTGTTTGTCTGTGATCTGTATTGTGATGATAAGTGTCTTGATTGTCAATGTCTAATAACAACAGCTGACTGTGCGTTATACGTGTACGCGTACACGAAACCCATCCTGATACATAACATGATAACAGTGACAAATGATCCAACAATCAATATGCAAACGTGTTGACTAATGTGCACTCTGTTGCCACACTGTGTCAGGTGTGATAAGGACACTTGTCACTGTCACGTATGTGGGTCACGCACAGATCCATGACCCACATTCTGAACGCTGACCACAACTAGACTTTCCCTATTTCCCCACTCTCTACTGACATTTTTGCTAATTTTCACGCTTACATATTTGCAAAATTTCAACTTTGCCGTTACATCTGGATATAAGATCATACAAGACCAACATGCTCATGTTGTTTAAATGGCTATGATAGTGCCATTCTGATCTCACAAATCGTTTCCAGCTATGTCAACACAGCATCTGAAACCAGCGACCTCTATGTGCAACCAAAATAGCAGCTTTTAAGTGCAACAAAAACGACCAATTCACTTGTGGATTCAAATTTTTCTGTACCTTGTTATCATCAAACACAGTGTAGTATGTTTTTTGTATAACTGTGATGGTGTAGTTCACATCACATGTTACACCAAATGAATTTCTTTTGATATTTACTGAAATAGTGTTTATCAATGTAATTGACAGTTGTTTTTATACATGAATATTGCTCGTAATGCCCCCCCCTTTCCCCTCTTTTGTCACATTTCACATGTTGCTACATAGCGAGGCTGATGCAACCTGCTCAATGTTAAGTTGCACGCAAAGGCCTCTATTTTGATTGTACGTAGAGGTCAGTTTCGGACGGTGAACATGGTGTTAGAAAAGTGCTTGCTATAGAGAGGGCTAGCGCACGCGCACTCTCGCTCACACACACACACGCACACACACACACACACACACACACACACACACACACACACACACACACACACACACACACACACACACACACACACACACACACACACACACACACACACACACACACACACACACACACACACACACACACACACACACACACACACACACACACACACACACACACACACACACACACACACACACACACACACACACACACACACACACACACACACACACACACACACACACACACACACACACACACACACACACGCACATGCACACACACACACACGCACACACACACACACACACACACACACACGCACATGCACACACACACACACACACACACACACACACACACACACACACACACACACACACACACACACACACACACACACACACACACACACACACACACACACACATACACTGCTTACACCACTGTCACCTGTGTCTGTGTGCGGCTCCCCGCGGCATCCCTCCCCTCCGTCCCCAGCGAGCGGCTTCTCGCCCGTCTGTGTGGACGGCATCCTCACGTCACAGGTGCCCACAGTGGATCGTGACACGAAGTTATCCTATCTAATTCTCTTTTTGTAGTTTTTTTTTATAATCAGCCCCTGTCCTTTATGCTGTAATATTGTTTTGTTGCGTTCATGACCTGTTGAAAAAACAATGTTTTTTTTTTTTAATAAAATGTGTTCACTTATTTGGTTTGAATATCACTGAAAGAGTTGACACTATTTCACTGTTGAAATATCCAGATCACCAACGAATGCTGGTTGTTGTCTATTGCCCTATCCTTTGATAATCCAGATTCTGCTGCTGCTGCACACGTGCCCACGTCCTACACACTGTTTATCTGGATCGTACTTTTATTATGTCCTTTGATGGGGAGATCCCTAAATGTCCCATCCAAACCAACGTCACGGCAATATCCTATCACTCCTTATAAACATTCTCACAATAAGTTTTGCCCAATGGAGCTCTGAAATATCGCTAATACCAAGTGTTACACCGAATACTCGTTGCTTATGTCATGGTTGACAATGCTACTGTGCTGCTTCAAGTAGTGCCTAGTGCTCGGAGTATAGTAGCAGTTTGATTTGATTATTGATTATCAGCAATGTGCACTCGATGTTCATTGATAAGTGTCAATACGTTTACACTCCGTTCAACAAGTGTGATGCACTAAAATACTCAATTATGCAGTATACGTTGTGTAAGGCGCTCATGTGACAGTTATTGGGGGAGAGAAAATCTATAAACGAAGCCCTCAGCCTTTAAAAGAAATATGGATGTAAAAGTTACTTTCAAGCAGTTTGCTGATCCAATTTGTTCATCCCACTGTGATACATAATACTTGATAATGAACATGTATGGATTAGTAAAGTCAGTGTAAAGTATATAGCGGCAAAACCGACGATGACAAGAAGTTATCTTTAAGTCATAAAGCTATAAAGCATGCTTGTAAATTACAAATTGTCAACGAGTGTATAACAAATCATATCTAATCCTGAAAGTTCAATACGTGGCTGTAATCTGCATGTATCTGATTACCGTGCCAATATCTCCATACAAGTCGACTACACAGCTACCTCCAATGCCAACAACCTGTCCATATAGAACACTGCATACTGCCTCTATAATAAGGCCACTTCATCCTGAGCCCATACCTCCATACATACGCCACCTACACCCCCATAAGGAGATCACCTGTCTGTTGAGCATGGCTGGGGTGTGCTCGTTAGAGGGTGTGTACTGTAGCCGCTATCAGGCATGAGACCCGCTACGTGATATGCGGCTGATAGGGGAGGTCACTGTGGCGGATCTCGCGGCCGACAACGTGCGTGTCATGTCCAGTGGTCGGTGCCATGTCACCCGTGTAGAACCATGGGCCCCAGCATCATGGGAGGGGTGTGTGTGGTATGTATTCTGCTATGATTTACAAACACTGTATAATACACCATGATTTCTATGATTATATTTCTGTTATTTACTATTGTAAGTACATGTACAGTCACGTGTATTATATAGTATTTGTAAATCATAGCAGTATACATTCCACACGCCCCTTTCATGATGCTGGGGCCCATGTGTAAAACAGGGTAGACTATACGAGAAAGGATTTGTTATACGAGTGGTGTGAGTGATCAGATAAGAGCTAACTGAGTCTGGAGTTTGGCAGAACGAATCAGAGCACTCCTATATGATTACCCTTTTCTCTCACGTTTATTGATCACTTTAGTTCGTAAACTGTGTAGTGTAGGATTAAAGTTTTACAGTCAACCAATTTCACACTCCGGCCAATCAGAATCAATAGGCAAATTTTCACAGAAAATGAAAAAACAAACAAAAAAACAACAACAACAACAACACAAACAAACGCCCATACCCCCGCTACCCAGTAACATTACGACGACTCATCCGTGCCCTGTCGCCACTTATATCGGCCGTCGCAACATACGTAACTTTTAATTTTCAGGCAGCCAACTGTAAGTTAAGGGCCCCATTTCACATGGCCGATCCTAGCTCCAGATCTTCCAAAAGACGCCCGATTTGTCATTTCGGGGTGGATTGTGCGTGATCTGGTCTCAAATGTGGAGTGCTTTGGCTGGTTCGGCAGCAAGAATTTCGCCACCGCATGTTATTTGCGGACGCACGTGTTAATTAAGTCGCGATCGCAAAAGTAAAAGCCGTGTCCAATTGAGCATTGCAGTCAGGTGAGAATGATTCCCCCCCGGCAGGGGCTTCCCTTTCACTCTGTGCTCCGCGTGATGATCTTGGTTGGTTTCCCAGCAGTTTTGACTGACGTTGGCTGTAATCATGTGCCAGTGTGGGTGGCCGGCCGGTGTGGTGAATGAAGCCTTACGAGGCAACGAAGAAATCACGTAAATATCAACGGAATGAGTAGAATGGTGCTTAAAAAAATACTGTCGGCTGTTTCATAACTGGACAGGTGTATATAGTGTATACTGCAATGATTGCGGAGCCATTCTGTTGACCTCCCAGGACTGACCGGCCTTTGTTCTTAATCTCACTTAGCCTCCAACTATAATGAGAGTAAAATATCACAACTTAAAAAGGTGGCGGCCGCGAGTTAATTAATTATGTGGCGAAATGGCACAAATGAGCCACCGTATATAGGTAACCGATACAGAGTTTTTGTGTTATGATATATCGACCGCCAAATATCGACCTCATTGTTTATTACCACCGTAAAAAGAGCACACTTGATCGATCCCATAACTCACATACCATGTAATTTGAAATGAATGGGTGTACTTGACAAAGTCTCTGACCCGTTAGTGCTGAATACTTTGTGGGCGAAGATCTAAAACTCGGTCACTAACGGAAAAAACACAATAAAAAACAGAGCAAAACAAAACAAACAAACAAACAAACAAGACATCTGCAGGAACCAACAACAAACAAAATAACGAACTAGCCCAACTCAACTAATGAGTAGATGTTGAACTTTTGACAACGAGCGACTCAAATGTGACTCAGTTTAAAGCGTACTCATAGTAGCTCATTAGAATATGCATATTAAGCACTATTGGAAAATGAGCCAAATTCGCATGCCTGCTCAATATGAAATAAGCGGCCTTGAATTGGCCTTGAATCTCTACTATTGGTGCTGTTCATGCTTGTCCTTGTTGCTCGA
>CM032665.1:40822176-40854785 GCA_019095985.1 Streblospio benedicti
ATGACCTCTGATACTTCTGGGGCCACAGTAGCCAAAGGAGCAGGTGACGAGACTACCGCACGGCCAGGTGGAAAAGTTAATGATGATGGTATGTTGCAATTACATAGATACCGGTGATGTATTTCGTAAATGATCTTATCACAAATCAACATGTGGCTGTACAAATAAGTGTGAGAATGACCAGCTTCTTGTGGTCATAAAATGAGTAGTAGATGTTCATTCACAACAATAGCAATGGCTACTATGGCGTGTATATATACGTATGATACTCATCTACCTCCCAGGTTGTGTCGTCTTCCGAGTCCAGGAGCCCGGCCATGTGGCAGGAGGTTCTGTGTTGAAGGAAGTGACGGCAGATCTGCAGACCTGTCTCAGGGCGTGTCGGGAAGCAGGTATGGGACCACCGGCAGACCCAGCTGTTCACAGCAGATGGACAGTGCATTGCGAGGCATAAATATTTAGTGAGATCTGTGTGAGCAAACACATATGGGCAATCCCATAAAAGGCGTTCGGGGATGAGTCTAATATTTGATATGAGATAAACATTTCGTAACTTGTTAAGTACACTCTCATACTATTATCCAACCTATATGGCAAACAAACAAAAATACATATGCAGGACTTTTGCCAACTATAAAACATGGTCACACTCACAATTCATATATTATTAGTAGTAGTATTAATTATTTTTCAATTATTTTTCAGGCCCCTGTGGAAGTTTCTACTTCCACCCAGACAATGGCACCTGCATTGTGCACGTGACGGCGGCACCTGCCTACACTCTTCTCAGCAGCGACGGCTGGAGATTCTATGCTTAATTTCACAAGTCATAACTCATGACTATTTACTTGGTCTTAGATGAGCAACTATAATATGCAACAATATAGCAACAATATGACATACACTTCTCGACCTAGGAATAGGGATACTTTATCCTTCAACTTTGTGCATATTATTAGTACGTATATAATTTATTATCAAATATTTCACTGATTGGGACACATAACTAATAGTAAAACCCTTTTAGATATACTCACCGGGTTTCCAAATAGCAGACACGGTAATTCTTATGGCATCATCGGCAGTGTAGATATTGATTGTGGAGACCAAACTATACTTTAGTACTATGTAAATTATGTTTTACTCTGGTAACATTTTTACAAGAACAAAATGAAAAACACTCATGATTTTGCCGTGCCTTTCATGAAAGACACTCCTGTGACCAAGAGTGAAGATTTGTTGTAGAAGTGGAAACTAATGTTGGCATATTGGACTCAGAGAGCACATAATGTAAACGGACTTGATATTCACTCAGCATTTTCACATGAATAGCCGTGAGATATGACAATGGATGACTTGTGGCACCCAACCAAAGATATCAGAGAAGTTCTATAATATCTTTGACCCAACCAGGACATTGACATTCTACATCATACATCAAACAGAGTTTCTTACTGACTTTGGAGGCGTTACAGATCTAATACACTGGCATATCTAGGGTTTTTAAGTGGTGTGGTGCACCTTCAGGATTTCATGGGTTTCTTAAGAGTAAAGCCTAGCAGTGATGCAAAATGAAATTTGAATGTGAAATATTATGGGTGAAGAGGGGCGTGCTCCCTGAATCTGTCTATGCATTAGAGAACATAAACTTAAATATTAAAAATTGAGTAGAGAATGGGGTAACTGACTATATGAATTATGCTCACTTGATAATCCAGTACTACTGTATAATATATTATGAATATAGTATTATATTTAATCTCAATTTCTGTCGTTTTATGCTGACTATTAAGTAGTTTAATTTTACTTAACGTGGTATGTACTTGTACAGTTTAGTATCCGGTGTAATTTCATTGTCAAATCCAGGTTTTTTAAAGGGAGTAGGGGTGGTTGTATCAGTTTGCAGTGTAAGATTTGTATTTGTATATGCATATATGTATATATATATTTGTATATATTGTATATTCACATTGTTTTTTGGTCTTTTCTTAACATATGCAAAGGCGCCTGTAGCCCCCTGGTGGAATAGTTGCTCCGATTATTCTTTTATGAGAGTACGGGTACACTCCTTTCTCAATTCTACATTTCTAAGTTATGACCATATCTAGAATTTTAAAAAAAACAACAATTTTTTTCTAAAGACAAATCGTAAAGCCCCCACCCTTAACAACAGCTGTATACCTCCTTATTAGCTCACACTATATTAAGAGACACTTTTTACATATGACAACTCTAAATTTGTAGCTTTCGGAGAGCATCCTCAGTTAAAGTCTTAACCCCCACCCTTATCTCGGGTTCAGATATGTATGCTTCGTATATCACTCCAAGATATCTTTTGTAAATGTTAATCATTATCACTGACTGAATTCGAGTGCATTGTTCCTATTTTTGTACATATCACAATAAAAATAGTTTGTTGGAAAATAGAGTATTGGCTATTGTTTTTGTTTTTTTCCTAATTACCGGTGTTTAGTTCTCTTCTGAACTGTGGTTTTAAACCAGATATATTCAATTATGCCACTGCAATTTCTTCTATCAAAGTTCATATCTATTTCTTATGAGGACTTATAATAAGACAATGTATCTTCCAGGAATTAATGTGTTTTGATAAATCAAAATGTTCCGATAAGTATCACTGCATTAAGCACAAACATCAAAGTGACTAGGTTATGCAAAACGTGAAGTCTGAATAGTGTACACCCTGTCAGAGCATTTGGATTTTTGCTGAAGATGTTTAAAATTGACCTAAAATAGGACTAGGACTGAAAGTCGAACTTTTATGGTATGTGGTCACGTAAATAGTGCACTGAATTAACACACCATATTAAAATTTTGTGCAGCCATTTAGGATGCCATCTCGAATTTTAGATCGTTTGCGTGTTCCGACAAATGTCGCCTTGAACGTTTAAGGGATTATACAATCATTTATCAGAATCAAGCAATATTTTGATTTTAGAAACTAACAACACAAAATTACAAGTGAGCCTACACGGTGTGAAAGAATGCAGAATTCATAGCTGAATATAGCACTTTAATAGTTTTTGATATACTTATTATACAATAAAATAGTAATGCATCGTCTCTACATTCAAAAAAGACTTTTATAACATCTGTATTGATGATCTGTCTAGTTGGTTTCAGAAATATTTTTGCATGAAAATAAATTAAATTTATTTGCTGTAGTCTGAATGGCACATTTACAAGTTTATGATCTATAACACTTCCCGTAAAATTATGATTTTATTTCATATTGAAAACATAACTATTCTTTTATACTCTAATTATTTCAAAACATGCATTGAAAATTATTGGTTTAATTTATTTAGAATATTCAGATTTTTATAATAGATATTACAGCAAGAATATGTACTTCAATACATAGTTTAAAATGAAAATAGATTGCAATTATTATTTAGTGGCATTCATAATTAATTATAGAGAAGAATATCAAAGATAGAATCTTTTAATTTGCCAACAAACCAAATGAATATTTCAACATAAGTTGCAACTACACCTAATTTGGAGTAAGCACGAATTATCCCTGTATATTATTTATACATGATACAATGTATATATCTGTTGCCAATACATTGGTACTCCTAACATACTTCAAACCTGGGTACTTGTGGCACTACTGCCCATGTACCAAGAAGTGCTTACCACTGTTCCTCCAGTGACAGATCCAGCCCCCCATTCCCACCAGAATGACAATCAGATCCTACCATGAGGACATGTACTACAAGAACGTGAGTACAAACGGGGATCCATCGGTCTGTGAAATCCTGGGTCTACCACTTTCTTCTCATAATGAAGTGTTTTGTGGGGAGACCAACTACAACAATGTCACAACATTGACCACACCAATATCACACTGTCATTTACCCGTATTATTCTATTCACCCTGTACTGTGTAATTTGTCACTGTGTAACATTATAAGTTTCTATAGCAAACATAGGCAAACAACATACACACCCATTTTAAAATGAAAAGATGGGGGCAAATAACATATTAGTCAGTGTTCAGACTCCATGCACACCAACACTGTGGCCGAAACTATATTATCATATTTTGAATCGCATTATTGGCTATAAGATATCGCTATAGACCTGGAGTAGGACTCCTCTATATCAATCCTTACACCCAAGTCCAACAAAGTCTAATAATTACCTTAGATCTATGCATATGATTACTGTATACAATTCTTTTGATAAATGCAAGTCGGCCGTGCAACATAACTGTCTCATAATCTGCCATCACAGAGTCATTCTTCCCGGGGGTGGACCACGTGACAAAAACCAAATCTCGCCCCATATATACATATACTGTATAAACATGCAGCAAGCAGCTCCTGAGACTGTCTTTAGCTTCTTGTGTGTACATGCAAGCCTGAGGACCAGTAAGATTACATTTGTAAAAAACACTAATGCACCTTTATTTCACAAGTTCGTACGTCTGTAAACGTAAATGTTTGACATTCTGCAATCCACGTTCAGTCACCCGTTTTTCCATCTCACCAGATCCACTCTCATGCTCGTCATAAACTCGCTGCAGAGCTTCTAGTCCCCTCACAACACGGCGCCGCCGGTTCCCCTAGTCCGGTGTGCCTTGGTGTGCCTCCTCCGCCCTCTGGGGAGTGTCCAGTTCCATCACAGCGCTGCATCACCGGTCCCCCTGGCCTTGTCTTCTATGTGGCGCACGCGGCGCCGGACCAGCGACACCTCCTTCAGCTTGTCCTTGAGGCGGCGGTTGTCGGGTCGCTTGTCGTCCAGCGGAAGGAGCCTCTCCACGTGCAGCAGCAGCCACACTGCAGCAACACAGACAGAATCACACTATAGTGTAAGGAAATTTTAGGGACAAGTTTCTAAAGTTATTTGGAAAGTCATGGAATCGTTCTCGCGATTTTTAGCACACACCAGACCAGTTATATATGTATGGGCAGACGCTTTACCATTATGCTAACCTCCCTTACGGCTTATAGACTTGTCCAGACTTAACCAGTATCTCTATTGCACACCGCCTTGATGCTTTTTTTAGCCTCATACAGCCTTGATCATAATAGATCATCGTTGAACCTTTTACGAAGTTATCAGAAGCACATATTGACCTCGATAGGAGGTCACCACGTTCTGGCCGACTTTGCTTACAATACATGTACATGTAGCATGAACAAACTGCGACTTGATATGGTCAAATGAAAGCTCAGGTGTATTTAAACCTGTTTTAGCTACCTATGTCATGGTAGACAAATGCTTGCTTAAGAGGATATGTACCGATGAGCATGATGGACGATACATACCGATGAATATGATGGAGTAGGCGATGAGCGGCAGGACGATGCCCTTGCCCACCTCCAGGTGGAGGTCAAGGACGGGGATCTCGGTGGTGCCGCGGCCCACCTCCTCAGCCAGGATGAGCAGGGACACGATGTTGGTGAGGGTGAAGAGGGCGAGGTGGTGCACCATGCCGCGCAGCACGCCCAGCGACAGCAGCAGTGGGCAGCATCTGGGGCAGAAAACACTAGCTGAATGCATAGGCAGATCCAAGTTTTTGGAAAAGCCGGGGGGCGCACTTCGGGATTTCATGAAATACCGTATGAAAATGAAGTATTTTGGCACGAAAAGGGGGGGCGTCGAAAGAAGGATAAATTTGAATAAGTTTTTCTAAAGTTTATTGACTAAGTGCTTTTGAATAAATAAATTCCTCATCAGAGCTAAAATATCTTAATAATTCAAAACATTTTATGCTTTTATGAAGCCAATTGTCTGTCATAAATCCAAGTTAAAGTTATACATCCAAGTCCTATCTAAATAGTATGTATGATTCATATAATAATGAGAGTCATCACTGGACGTTATTTTAAGGAGAACCAGTCGACAGTGTTGTAAGCAGGGAATGCCATGGTAAACAATCTGGTAAACAATCTGGAACAAATTGGAAACTGATTCATCAATATGTTTCCATGAATGTCTCCAATATTTACACCAGATTCTAAATAACATAGACTAAACAGACTGCTTCCAAAATGTGTAAGGACTGTAAAAAGTATTTGAAATGAGTTTCTTAGAGAATGGCAACAATTGAATTGTCCACGTGTGAAATAATTTAGGAATCTGTATGAAGTGCAACAAAAATGCCACCTACTTGAACCAGCTGGCGAGGAAGCCTGCTAGGACCAGGAAGAATGCTGCCACACCAGGCAACACGAGCAGGACAGACATGATTAGGGAGAAGTTGATATCGAAGCTGAACAGCAGGTCCATCTCGAGGATGTTGAGGGCCGGCGATAGCAGCAGCGCAGACAGGTCATGCATCTGCACCGTGAACTTCTTGCCTGAAGAATCAGATGTTGTTAGAGGAGTCTCTTTCATGTGGAATGTATATATGTGGTTTCATTGTACATGTACAGCACTGTTATGCAGCACACACATCTTGCACATCTGTCTTACTGTCAAGCACATATACATTGTTTCATTGTATACGTGTGGGTTAACACATCTATTCTACTGGGATAACTTTGTTGAGGCAAGCAACATTTCTGATGATTTATTTTGATGAATATATCCTAGGTTGCCTGGCTGATGAGAGTGAAGAGTAGCCTTACTCATTGACTTAAGTACTAAGATTATTATTCTCACGGCTAACATTTTTGCCTCAGTTATTGCATTAACGCCTGAGATTATTTCCAATGGTTGCTGTCTCCAAATAACAGGTTTGTTTCAGTAACTTTTGAATGAAATAATAAGCCCAAAATATATGATGCAGTAAATATTGACAGGCCTAACCGACTTACCTAGTAGAGTAGAGATCATGTAGGTGAAGGCGTAGCTGATGATATCACACACCGTCATGTCATCCTCCAGATCATGCTGGATCAGTGCGATCATATCGATCTGGTGCGACATGTCGTCTCTGGATCAGATACACAGAATATGATGATCCAGACTGAAGATGTTTACATTTGAGCAACAACTCAATTTAATAGTTATTCTGATGGAAGTTCATTTATCCTGGATATGATAGACAAACGTAATCATTATAGTGTCTATTCAGGATAATACAAGCAGTTATTTCATAAAGCTTTCAACGCCGATGATTTCCCGAGATCCCAGCGATGACGAATAACGTCATCACCATGAACAAAACAGAAGAGACTGTTGAAAGCTTAGTGTAAAAACTGCTTGTATTATCCCGACTTAAAGACTATAATGATTATGTTTGTCGATTCAATAGGTGTTAGGTGATCAGGAACCCGAAAACAATGCTGATAGAAATATTTACAAGTAAATAAGTAAGCAAGCAAGTAAGTAAGTAAGTGAGGTATTGGTCTGATAATGAATTCATAAGAATAACTGCATATATATTTTCCCCAAGTTTGCTTGTGAATTCAATTCTACTCTCTTGTTTGGCAGAACAGTTAGAGTAGAATTGAATGAATTCACAGCTGTGTACAACGCAATGTGCACCCTGGTGTGTATAGAGAGTAGGTGATCCGGCCTGCCACTTACAGGCGACTGGCCCACTTGGGCTTGAGGACGGGGTTGACGGTCACGAGCGGGTTGAAGATGGCAGCGTACAGCAGCAGGAGGGTGGCCACGAAGGTGAGCAGGAGACACATGGACCACGCCTTGGCCGACATGTTGTCCGCGCGGTTCTGTGGGTATCAATGGTAGGATTTTAGAGTGAAAAGTGGCTGTTGTCTCTATAATGTGATAAACTATCAGGTGATTTTTATTTTGTGAGTGCTTTAATATCATACATTTTTAATAGTGTGCAGAAAATTTGATATTTCTGGAGCTGTTTGACAGCAACTGTGATAATGTTCGGGCGTAGTTAGTGTCTGCATACGTACATGTACATATTTTAGTTTGGCAAAAAGCAAAAGTAAAAATTTATCAAAACGCACAGGGATCGTGTGATTTCTCCATTTCCTGGACAATTACCAGTTAAAAATTATTGATTTCTTCACAGAGCCCAGAAAACTGACCATATTCGGTACTGATTTTATGTCTCTATTATCCTGCATGTACATTTGTGAACAGCCGTATTGCACCACTGCTCTCACCTGGCACTTGAGACAGCGACAGTCGCGGCGCCGGCGCCGCACAAGCGCCCGCCAGGAGAAGTCGTCTGCCGCCACGGCCGCCGCCTCCGCAGTACTGGTGCTGGGGACTTTACTGTATCTGAAGAACAATCACACGGATGTTGTAACTGTACATATATTGTACGGACACATTACTGACACATTACCGTTTCCTAGTAGACACCTAGCAGAGTAGACTGAGAGAGGGACATATTCTGGGGCACAGTGTGCTCCAGTGAGTTTTGTGTACAGAAATACATCAATAAACTACCAACATACATGCACTACTTTATAATATATGCGATTAAAACACTCGTACAGAGGCTCTGAATTATTTTTACAAGTTTTGTTTCACAAATAATCATTTTGACATGATCTATGGAAATTGAAACTCAGAATAGTAGTTAGTAAATATTGCAGTTTACCATTTGCCGCCATACGAATTGGGCTACACACCGGTATGAGAGGTTATGCAAAAATAATCTTTTGTTCACATCAATCTTGGTTTAGGAAACTTCGAAATACAATGCCACATTGTTCTGAAAATCAAAGGCTTCTGGATGGTTCTAACCAACACACCTACATGTATCATGTACAAAGACCCATCAACAGGTGTCTCAACAACCTGAGCTTTCTTAAAACATAAATCTCACTGAAGTAGTAATTGATGTGCATTTGGTGTGTGTGTCTTTAAACAATGAAATTGGAGATATGGTTCTGCCAGTACTGACATGTAGTTCTGGTACTGACCTGTAGTTCTTCCAGTACTGACCTGTAGTTCTGGCTGGTGCGGTACTGCGTGTTGGTCCGTCTCAGCCGCACCACCTCGTAGCCATGGCTCTGCTTCACCATGATGGTCTTGCCCTTGGACGACACGGTACGTCCTTTGCTGCGGCTTCTTGACGGCTCACTAACACATCATATAAATAACCAATGAACAATTTTCAAATACTGGCAGTTGTAAGCAATCTCTGTGTGTCGTAAGGAAATAAAACAATAATCAAGGAATAGTGTTGGAAACTGATAGAAGCCCATCCACATACATTTTTTAAACCTGCATAATTGTCACTTTTGTACCAAACGTCAGCACATATAATATATTCAGCATGGGTATAATTATTAAGATGTGTGATGCAAGATACCTATATTAACATTAGTTATTTAACAATCAAATATTTTCTATACACAACATCAGCTGGTCTGCAAATTAATCTCTCTCACATAAAGTCCATATTCTTACCTGAACGACACTTCCATGTCACTGTGTGTGGACTTGGTCATTGAATCGGTCATGCGGTTCACTAGAATGCCACTACATACAGAGGATGTCATCACATCCGCCTTGCCTGCTGCAAAAGTATATATATGTATGGCTCTATATTTAGAAATGCATTATCAATAATTTACAATTTGTTTTTATTAAGTACTACATAGCATTGTAGGGTTACATAATCACACATGGCTGAAGAATGTCGTAGAAGTCGTATAAAAAGGTACGACTTTATGTTTTTTTCCAGTTTTAACTTGTCTATGATAACATCCCAAGCTTTACCTTTGATCACGGGTATGGGGCCATCCACTGAGTTGGTCATTTCGTCAGTGGTCACTTTGGTCACTGCGGTCAGTGGGAGTGACACGTCCGCGTCGTCCGCTTTGTCCACGGACACGGAGGTCAGTTTCCCGTCACTGGTCTGTCGCTTCAGCAGATTGAGCAGCTGCTGGCCTTTTCTCACGGGGTAGCTTTGCTTCAGCCTTGTTATCGGCTGACTCTCCTGCAGCCTTCTCACTGGGTAGCTTTCCCTCAGCCGCTTGATTGGGTAGCTGTCTTGGAGCCTGGTCATTTGCTCTGATGCCTTCTTCTTTACGTCATAAGCTTTGAAGAGAAGAGCTTTATTTTTAAGGTCAGATTATCTATGATTTTTTGTATCAGAAGCTGCATTCCGTCAATGAGCGATGGCATTTGAAATACAAAAGTATATATTAATCGAACTTGAATGGATTATAGATTTATAATAACAAGTAATCAGCAACTACACCTAGTTTATACTGTAAATCAATATGAAGGAATTTTACACAGGGCTCAGAAACTTTCAAGAAAGAGACCACCATGAACCTCCACAAATAGACTACTTGTCTATCAACAACACCTGAAAGCATACCACAAGTGTTCGTGACAGCTTCACTTACTCTTGATCTTGTGCATGACGTCATTCTTGCACTCAGGTTCCTCCCTGGGCCCAAAGTACGCACAGATCACCATATAGATGAGGAAAAGCGTGAGGCTAAGGATGGCACAGACGAGCGCCACCTCGGCGCTCACCCAGCCCGGGCGCCGCTCCAGCCGCGCCGTCACCAGCGGCAGCGCGTCAGCCATCTGGGTCAGCTGCGGACAGAGCAAGACCTGTTGAGATTTACCGTGGGCAGCGTACTCGAAGGCCACATCCATAAAGATCGGCCATTCAGCGGGCCACCCATGGTAAATCTCACAGCCCACGATGACCCTGATGCAGACACCAGAGCAAAATAACTACACAAAAACGTGTTTTGAATGGTATTTCTGTGAGACCAACGTATGTAAACTCATCCCAAACAGGTCATTCATAGTTTAGAGGTACCTCCCATGCAGTAGTTGAGGTACACATCCATACGTACTACACTTATGATATATAAAACAGGTGTCCACAAACACAGAGGTGTTGACATGGACAGATTTTACTGTACAGGTCATTGATATTAAAGCAATATGCATATGAGAGAATAATAAGTTAATAATCCTTGGGAAACAACAGTTAATACTAACTTTCTTCCGGATCTGTTTAGAATATATCTTACCTATACACACCTGTACTGGGATACATACCTTTGTACGTACAGGATCTCACGTCTTTTGAAATTCTAACCTCCTCACATGTAGATGCGTATGCCGTCATTCCCAAAGGCATTTCCAAACAATTACATGTCCATTTTATTAAAATGTCGATTTGAAAGCAATTGTCGGGATGACAGCTTGCGAATCTAATCTAAGAGGATTGTAGCTCCTCACCTGCACTGGGATGGTCTCGAGCACGACGAGGCAGAAGATGTTGAAGGCGAGGAGCTTGACGGCGCACACGGTGAGGAGCATGCGGATCTGTGTGGAGGCGACGCGGCGCGGCCAGAAGGTGGCGACCAGTGCCAGCAGGCCGGTGAGGAACACGGGCAGCAAGAACAGGGCCTGCCAGGTAGGTGGTTGTTAGAAGGCGCACAGTCGGGGAGTGAGGTGGTTGTTAGAAGAAAGAGATCCTGGGAGGGAGATGGTTGTTGGGAGGAACAGAGCCTAGGAGAGAGGTGGTTGTTAGGAGGATCAGAGATTGCGGGAGATACAGACGTTAAGAGGAACACAGCCTGAGAAAGAGGTGGCTATTAGAAGGAACAGAGCCTGCGATAGAGATGGTTATTAAAAGGAATCTATTATGCCTCATGTTCCTTATCAAACTCTGGAGAATACTGGTTGGATGTTTGCATACTACAAATTTCAACAATATGTCCAGGCTGGTTTTGTTAATAAAGAACACTTTCCTTGTTACAGATTATTACATCATTAAATGACATGACAAGCACAATATGGGAAACTAATGTCTACCTCTAAATAAAGAATTTATATCACATTGTCACAAAATGTAAATACTGTCAAATTACACAGTATAAGTCCAGTTAACAAAATACTGTTTGACACAGGGAAGCAGCGACTAATTTGCTGACTGATCCATGTCCGAACAATCACACTTGTCAACAGGACATCATCATGAATAGAGAGTTTAATTTACTCCTTTATATCCGAATATGATAAACAAAAAATAGGAAAAGATACAAAGCAACTGATATTCTATTACATTATAAAAGCGATTAACAGTAATGGATGACAAAAATATATATCAGACATTGAAGTTTCAAGGGTGATTTCATTTTGGGGAAATTGCAAATATTAATTTGAATGTTTCATAGCTCTGGTGGCGGTGATACTGACCAGTCTGAGGTACTTGAGGCTGACGCCGACAGTCAGTGTTGTGGTCACTCCGTCCATCATTCCTCCCACATAGCGTATCGACTCAGATGCCTTGGTCGCCTTCACGCCAAACCTGAGCAAATGTCTCTATGTATGACTCACTTTGATATGTTTGACGTACTAGGTATCTTGCACGTATGATGTAAGTTAAATGAGTAATTGTTTACAACTTATTCCTCATGCCGTACCTGAGCACAATCCAGAACTCTTACATGTCAAGTGTGAGACTTCCTAAATAAATTTAATTACTACGAATAGTTAATGGGTCAATGCAATTTGAGATTCTGCTTATGGCAAATACAACTATTCATGTGCACTCAGAAATTGACAACATGGCCCGTGCAACATTCTATCATATCTCGTACGTTGGAAAAAAAACCCCAAAGAATTCAAGAATTCCATTTGAATTCAAAGAATTGTACTGTTTGTAGTTCTCATATCGTGCTGTTATTTTTTTCATTTCAAAGACAATAACAGATCAAACCTAAAATATTAATCAAGAAACCATGCTTTCAAGAATAAGTATTGCTCACTCCGCGCTGCTCACCTCTTGGCCTTGAGCGCCATGCGGTTGTAGAAGCTGAAGAACCTGAGCTGCTCATTGGGCGCGGCTGCGAGGATGGGCGGGGCGGGCGGGGGCAGCGAGTAGGTGGCGATGAGGAGCCCGGCCAGCACCACGCACACGCCGAACACCGACTGCGACTTGGCGAACAGCGTGTGCAGCTCCTGGGGCAGAGAGAGAGAGAGGAAGATCGGCATGCAAGGGAGACAAGATCTATACAAAACCAACATCTCCTTAAAGTACCCAGAACAAAACTGATGACTTAATACTATGGTGATGTTGTGGCTTTTCAATTTGCAAGGCCCAGAGCATGGAATAACCTACCTTTAAAATTAAAACTGCCCATGTCATGTCAAATGAAGTCTTAAGACCGATCTTTTTATGCCTTGAAATATTACATATATATTGTTATGCTAGTCAGATAAGACCAAAAATCATCTACATTTCTAGTAAATCAGACAACTTTAATGATTGAGGTTTCTTTGGATCCATGAGTGATGTTGAGTAGCCCTGCGCTAAAGAGTTACAACAGCGCTCCCATTGCCAGGCACCTTAGCTATTCTAGTTATCGACCGAAGCAGGTGGTGATGCACCTTCTTGGTCTCTTTCAGCTTATTCAAGGCTTTATTCTATATGGCAACTAGAGGTAACTCATAGCACCCACCTTGACCTATCAGCTTGAGCAGGTGGTGATGCACCTTCTTGGACTCTTTTAGCTTACTTTAGGCTTTATTCTATATGGAGGTATATATAGAGGCAGCCCATGCCACCCACATTGACCTATCAACTTGAGCAGGTGGTGATGCACCTTCTTGGACTCTTTTAGCTTACTTCAGGCTTTATTCTATATGGAGGTATATATAGAGGCAGCCCATGCCACCCACCTTGACCTATCAACTTGAGCAGGTGGTGATGCACCTTCTTGGGCTCTTTTAGCTTACTTTCGGCTTTATTCTATATAGAGGTAGCTCGAGCCACCCACCTTGACGATCCTTGCGATGGAGCGCAGCAGGTCGCGGTGCACCTTCTTCAGCTCTTTGAGCGCTCCGTCGGGCTGGAAGTCGATGCTGAACCAGGGCCAGTAGATGGCGCACAGCGCTACGACCAGCGCCACAAGGGCAAGCAGTACCGCCGACTTGAGCAGCCAGTTGAGCGGGCGCAGCTGGCGGCAGAACGCTCGCGTGAGAGCGAGGAGCAGTGGCGCCACCACCAGCACACCGCCTGCTCACAGAGAGGTAGAAGGATCAGGTATGGCTTAGGTGTCATAATGATAGTATGTGAAAAAGAAATTACACATTGCCCAGTATAATCAAAGTACTGAACGTACTGAGAAAGCCGGCAAATGTCACAGTGACGTTCATAACGCAGCATACATTCAGCATTAATTTTGATCCCACAGAACATGTTGCAGCAGTGAAATTTATCAATATGGCAGTGAACAGTGGCATTCATAATACAAACGCAACACAATTCATACGGCAACAGTGATATGTTGCGAGCTTAATATTAATGCGCAGTATGGGACTATTTACAGGGCGGAGTGAGGCATAGAAGGCTGTGGAGCGGTCAACTGTGCAGCGTCACTATTAGCCTTGCAACTCTGTTGCCAGATTAAAAACAGAATATTTTTCTTACCTATCACATGCATGGAGATGAAGAAGCCCTGGTTGAGGCCGGGGTGGAGGTTCGCCATGACGTGGGTGAGACAGAACAGTGTGATGACGCTCAGGTGCAGAGGAGAGTCTGATGCCAAAGCACAAAAATCCTCGTTAGTACCAAGATCTTCTAACGTTATTTAGCATTTAAACTTTCAGAATACATTTCACCATAACTATGCACTATTGGTGTGGGGGGTTACAAGCTAAAAGATATCAATAAATGATAAGATCTCAACAAATGCGACGGTAATTATATATCACTTGAGAATATACTTCCAGCTGTGTACACTTAGATATTAGATCTTAGATCTACACTAGGGTGCTTTTAGTGGCATGCTACCATGGCTACAATGCCACAACTAACCAGGCTTCAATTTTCAGGACAGTGTGTTTCAGGGTTTAGTGGCGTACCTATGGTGTGTCTGCGCATTATCTGGAAGGAAAGGGAGAGCGTGGCGAGGACGATGAGAGCAGAGAGCGTGATGTACATGAGGTGGGCGCGCCACGCCCCGGCGCACGGCACTGCGGGGCGGCTCCACACCGCGTGGTTAAACACGTTGAGGAAGAGGCAGAAGAGCAACGCCAGCAGCAGGCACAGCTTGCCCAGCCGCTCGTGCAGCGGGATGTGGTCTCTACAAGGCAGAGGAGGGGCATACTGCACTCTATTGTACACTCGGCTGTGTTATGTTTTTTTTTTCATTCTGTATGTCCTTCTTAAAATGAGAAAAGTAATGTTGTCATTATGTTAAACCTTCTGTACTATTATGCTATCATTTCAACATCTCATTTTTCTTATTTTGCACAGATTTTGAAATTTGGTTATGGTTTGGTTTGGTTACTTGAGAGGTGAACTGACGTGAACACTGCCTGTGGTTTCTGGGGCGCTCCTGGCTCGCCCGGTTTGGTGGTGTTCAGGCTGGTGGAGAAGCGCTTGACAATGTTGATGACAAACTGGGAGGTGCCAAGGTAGAACGGGCGCTGACCATGCAGACCGTAGTCTATGGCAATAGTTATGCCACCTACAGAACACATGTGCCAGTAATCATTTGTTTGTCAGTATGGTTAGTGCTGTAAATGTATATGATCTTGTTTGTTTGTGAGGTGCATCTTCAATGAGATTGTCTTAATTGAAGATTCTATGGCCACTTGCTATGGGCATCTAGAATAACTTAAAGTAGAAGATCACATATACAAGTATGATAAGGACCGCAACAGCGTGAAACATCATTAAGTAAAATATCAACCTCATAGGTTGATCATTGTAGAATTTTAAACACCCTTCTTTTGGCTGATGTAGAAAATAGGTTTTGCTATGTTCAGGTAAATCAGACCCCAACCTTGATAAATTTGATCTTATTTACCTTTATTCTAAATTGCCAAATGAGTAATGAAATACTGTACTGCCAACAGAAATAAATAACTACGTAAAAGTGATAAAATACTACCTAGAATGATGACTGTGGGGGCTGCGTACTCAAAGGCCACATCCATAAATATCGGCCATTCAGTGGGCAGCCCGCGGTAAATCTCACAGCTCCACGATGACCCTGATGCAGACACCAGAGCGAAATACCTACACACAAACGTGTTTTGAATGGTATTTCTGTGAGACCAACGTATGTTCTCATTTAATTTTGACACACAACAACATTTGTATGCTATATATTCATCATCCTTTCATATGTTAGGATTCAGAAGTTATCGCAAATAACTCCTTCTGGAGGACCCTAAAATGAACTCTTATTACCACAGAAGATGGTTGATTGTTTCTCAATGTGTTTGAGTGAATCACGGCTAGATAAATGTAACATCCACTTTATAAATATGACATTATATACTGTACGTGGCCGCAACACTAATTATCTTTGACAGCAATCATTTAGGGAAATGCTTTCAGCCTTTTTTGAGATGTTAAAAGTTTTTGATAATTTGACACCATCTTAATTGAACCATACAAACTGTTCCTGTTGCATGCTGACAAATAAGTGTTTATTTAGACAAATCTTTAGTGACGCCATGATTGTATTGTTCATTGACCAAACACGATAATATCAATTGTATCTGTATAAATACATTTAGTTTAAAATATTGTAAATGTAATTATCCATACAAAATTATAAGAAACTGACGTGTCCTAAGAAATAAAATTGATAAACATAGAGAGTGTTGCCACTTACATGACATAGTAGGGCCAGCCCTTGGGCCTCTTCTCGAAGTTGAGTGTGTTGAAGAAGAGGGACTTCACTGCGGAGGCGCGCTTGCCCGAGGCTGCCTTGAAGTAGGGCAGGTGGATGCAGTGGAACACGGTCATGAAACAGACCACCAGCTCCAGCAGCAGCCAGCTGAGGACACAAGAATACGCTTCAGGAGATGGTCAGGAAAGAGGGGGTCATATAGCAAAAATGTGATTGGTGATGTGCCCCAAATCTTGAGCGTGAATTGTGAATTTCCTGTATCTAAGTGTGTGAAATGCGATGAAAATGTGATGGAACCTATTCAATAACAATTCATGGTGATTGATGAAAGACAATGAAATCTCTTGGTGACTGGTGATATAGGAAATCATGTTGGTGAATGGATTTTCATCGAGGCTATGTACCCCCCTAAGGAAAAGAGAATATAATGCCAGAAAAGGGGAGTTTCATTAAAAAAAGGGCGCAGCTGGAGGCTAAATACCTCTAAAGTTAATTTCTTTGTTTAATCCAAGCTGATACAGTTGATTAGCCATCCGATACTTCACGGGATGATACAAGCATGCCATTTTTACCAAAAATGTTAGTCACGTAAACTTGCAAGACAAGCAATTTTAGAATGGCCATCGCTATACAATAACCTTTACATTTTGGGCAAAATGGTGTATATCTAGACATGGAATGAATACAATTTAGTATTCCCCCTCCCTCCCCCTCAGTATTGATGTATTTTAAAGCTGTTACGGAACAAATTCATATCGGGCTTGTCCAAAAGTATTCAACGTATATAGTATTTGCGTCTAATATGACACGTTTTATCAGAACAGTTGACATTATAGATCACAAAATATTATCAATCAAAGCCATTACGAAGAATCTTTGTGAATTTTAAAGAAGTAAATTTTAATTTCGCAACCCTTTTTTAGTTTCACAAATTATGTTGTAGTAGACCACCCCGGGATAATATAACCATATCTTTGCAAAGCGAACCTGAAGCCACAATGCAAACTCTCATGCGTTCTGCTATAGTGAGTTAACAAATTCCATGAACATTTATCTCTAGTTTGCGTTGTGTAGTGAGCATGTCCTACAATATTCTTCAACATCGTCCATGCACTGATTGACCTTTTCCCGGCTGGTAGCAGGTGGAATAGTGCTCACCGCACTAATTTCTGTATCTGATTATATTTTTGGCGAGTTGTAAAAGCAGAAAAGGAGTGACCGCCCATTGACACATCACACGAACGTCATATATTTGTCTTGATAGTTCATGTGCTACATTTAAGACCGTGTTTGTCATATTGTCTGATAATGAGGTGCATTGAAACGGGACTTATAACCATAGTCAAATGTTTTCAATGTATGGGGTTCGCACAGAAACTAAAATGCCTACACAAATCCACCATATCCCCCTGATAGCAAAAAGGTACAGAATAAGGGCTGTTCAAATGCATTGATGCCAGCTAATTGTAGCGAGGGCAATATAGTTTAAATAGTACTCTACGGGCCCTGTAAGCTTCTACTTTCATAATATTGTTGACAAAAAAATACAGAAAGCCCTCTACCCTCCTCTACCCTCCTACACAATTTACTATAAAACTAGTATATTTCGTGTGATCAAATTTTGCGATTTTCATGTAGGGGCTAGAAATTATTTTGTCACTATTTAATTTTGCGATTTTGGTCTATCCTAGACTTCTGTTGATGACACAAGCATGAAATTTGGCACGAAAGATATGCAGTGTAAATTTTCAGAAAAAAGTCCTAGCCACGTGAAATTCCAAAATGGCGGCCATTTTTCAAGATGGCCGCCAGTTTCTGAAGTAAATTACTTTAAAATCCATTCATATGATGATAGAAGCATGACATTTTTGGACAAACAATGCAGGTAACATATAATATTTTCACTATTGTCCGTACCCGCAGTGCCAGACGGCCTGCGCGGCCTGCGGCGCCGAGAGCCCGGCCGGCGCGCGGCGATACAGCCCGGCGCCGGTGACGAAGGCGCGCACGAGGCCGGTGTAGAGCAGCGGCAGGCAGACAAACACGTTGAGGAGGCCGCGCAGCAGCAGCGCCAGCACCCACAGCGCCGCCGACACCCGCGCCGGGGACAGGTCCGTCAGGCGGCGCCCGCGGGGGACACGGCGGGGGGCCGCCGGTGTTTGGGGATCGGGGCGCCGTGTCGGGAGGCGCCTCGGGGACGCGGTCGCAGAGGTTGGCGGCATCTGGGAGGAGAGAGCAGTGGTTTGTACACTACAAGCACATGAGAAATGATCAGTTGATGATTAATAAGTGGGCCAATGACCTGGTGTAAACTGTAAATTGTATAGAGCGTTGTTTTGTACATTATGGTAGAACCTCTCTATAAGGACCACCTTGAGACCAGTGTTAGTTCATGTTGATAGAGAGGTGGTCTCTATCCAGAGGTTCGTTTTGTTAGGTCTGTGAAGGTTTGGGACTGTGAAAAATGCTCTTATTGTAGAGGTGGTCTCAATAGCGGGGTGATCTTAATTGGAGGTTCTACTGCATTTACGCAGTAGCAGAAGCCGGCGGCATTCTAGTAGATAAAGCAGTGTTTTGTACAGTAAAAGCATACGAGACATGATCAGTTGATGATCAATAAGTGGGTCAATGACCTGGTGTACATTGTAAAGTGGCGAGAGCAAGAATTGGACCAGCACTATAAACGACTACAGTTACATCTGCATTTACAGTAGAACCTCTCTATTAGGACCACCTTTGTGACCAGTGTTAAGGGGTCTCAATAGAGAGGTGGTCTCTATACAGAGGTTCATTTTGATAGCTCTATGAAGGTTTGGGACCGTGGTCTTATTGTAGACGTGGTCTTCATAGAGAGGTGTTTTTCAATTGTAGATTCTACTGTGTTTACTCCACCCGTGGATTGTTTGGTGGCCCGACAGTGGCAAGTTATCTGGGTAGATAATCATAAAGTGATTTAGTGGACTTATTAGTGAGAAGCCATATTCAGGACCACGAACCACACACAGCTGCGGCCAGTATAGGCCACTGGCTGGTGCTGACTCACTCTACATGGTGCTATTGAGAAAGTTACATGGTAGGGATCTCAGGTAGGAATACAATGATGTGCTGTGTGCAATGCTGATGGGTGCGTTACAATAGCACATTAAGCAAAATCGTGGTTCCAAGTACATAATAATGGATGGTGTTTTCTATGCTATAAATGCTTCTTAAACAATAAACGTTTAATGTATAAACATCACGTATGAAACCATCCTCGTAGCTTTCAACGCAGGTCTACACCGCTAGAATCGGATGTGTGAAATTGAGTGTTCATCAACGTTTGTCTTGTTGAAAGAGACAGTTTAACCCATTTGGACACATTTGAAGAGCAAAATCAAAATGAGATTCATGTAGACGGACGATGGTGAGAAACATAAGATTTGACATCACAACTTGCCCCAATCTACCCAAACCTCTACCTAATTCAGCGCAGCTTATATTAGTCATACGCATGTTTTGCTTTATGAGCCCATCAGCAGCATTTTATCGTCTATTTGCATGATTTTTATCCCCTCAGAGTCACTCCATAAGATCACAAATCGATGTGGGTGATAAAATTACCATCAGAGCGATGACATCATCACCCCATGTTATGTACACAGATGTGGGTCAGACAGGCGGGTTGACTCACAAGCTGAGTAAGGCGGCGGCCGCTCAGCTGTACGGCTGCAGCAAACTCAGCTCATATATGCCATGTATCCACATACATGGGAGTATCTTTATACATATACTGGGCAACGGGTGTGGGTTACGTTTTTTTTTGATCACCTCATCACCCCTCCCCTCACTTTCGAGCTCTGAGTGGCATCTTTCCTTTTGATTATATTACATATGTTGAGTGTAAGGGTTAATGTATGCACCAGATGATTGGTTCGTTCAATATCCACATCATTTCGCCTTAACACTCGTACATTGGGACGAGTGAGTGGAGCGTTTAGGGGTGAATTTGCTTAACAACAACCCAAGGTTTAGTTTAGATTATATGTCTATATCAAATGACAAATACTATTCGTAGGGATGGCAAATATGACATTGTGGGAAACGCTGCCAGCAATATGGACCAAATCGTGTGATATGCAGAGGACATGTGGTGAACAAAATGTCAGCTTCCTGGAAGTCTGTGTAAACCGCATTACCCCAGGGACAGTGCTAATCAATGGATTCCCTAGCCTCTTCACATTATGCTCAGGGCTTTTTATTTTTCTTTCCGCTATCGAGTACCTTACAACTGTGTTTTAGCAACCTACATGTAATGAATTGCGTTATCGGACTAGATAATTATGTAATAAAAACCTCTATGTTATGAATTGTCAGTGACGGCAGACACGAGTACTGTAAAAAAGAATATTTCGCAGCTACTAAATGTGACAGTTTTGAAGTGTATTGAAGAAATATTTACTTACTTGAGGGCATTGAATCACACTGTTGCAATAAAACCGAGTAATATACATTATACGTTGATGTGAGCCTAATCATTTGAACAGAAGCTCAAACTCTGATCAAATTGTAGGGGCATAAATTTGGGCATAGTGGAGTTATTCAAGACCGCTGATTTCGGCTCTAAACCAAACAGAATGTTGAATTTAAGGGCGCGTCCACAAATATAAGCTATAGATGTACAAAATCACACAATAATGAAAATGGCCATGTTTAACGAGTGGGCATGTGTGTGATACACTTCAGGGGGACATGTACTCTGAGACAGGATCATTACACCCTCTTGTCAGATTGGCAGAGTGCTCCAATGCGTCTGCCGTAAGTGCTTCACGAATTGATGACACAGTTGTAGTGGTCGTGGGTTCGAGTTCCAGCAGAGGGTAGGTAATATAGCCACATACATGTATACATCCAGAAATAATTATCTACGTAGGCTGTAATATCCTACTGCTATTCCTATCAACAATAATAATAACAATACAGTATTTCAAGTTATGTGCATCGCCAGTATCAACTTACCTTATGTTATGCAATATCCAACTACCGTAATCCCCCAAAACGTATGCAGCACTTAATCCGTTTGATCCCTGATCATGAACTGTCAGTCACACATTAAACAGCAGTGAGCAGAAATCCGTCGGACATATGGGCTCCTGAGGGCGTAAGGCACGAATTTTCACTCAAACCATATACACAGCAACTCACTATGAGAACCGTGGACGTCCAAATAAAAAAAATATATATTGAACCAGTTTTTCTTATTTCCCGTTTTATTGTCAATGCATTTATTTTAGGGTTTTAGCTCGTGGAATTTATTTTCTGTTATTTATACTCTTGCCCGTTGGTTACTGAGAATAATGTGCAAGAGATCAAAGAATAGAGCATTCCATTACAAATTTGCTTGCAATTATATTAGAGACTTTTTGTATCCGACAATAAAAACACAGATTAATATAAAATTAGAGCAGTTTTGAAGTAAGTTGGTTTACTGTAATTCTACACGTACATGCACATGGTATTCTATGTCACGTTCTTGTACTGTTATGTCACGGGGTTCCCAGTTAAATTGCACTATTTTCAATGCTCTCACCCGTCTTCACTGTCCGTATTTGTTACAACATTCACAATGAAAGTCTTTCACTCTTGAATCTTGACCCAAGTATCGAATGCAGCTCTACTGTGTAGTACCATTTGACAGCTCAACAGTAAACTCTTCTGAGTACTTTAACATAATCCGTGTTCAGAAAAAAAATGAACAGAACCCTAAACTCAAAACCTGTGCCAAAACCAAACTACAGTTTACTGTCTGTCTCGGGAGTTGAATCCAACTGTCAATATAGCGGCCGCTATGCTCATTCCGGGGCCGGCGCTGACTCACTATGCTCAGTCCAGGGCGCCCTTCCTTATATGGCAGCATGAGGCAGAGGCTGACGTGATTCAGCGGCAGAAAAATACGTGACTAAGCCTGTCCAAAATAGGGTTCTCGGGGTTTCTTTGGGGGTGTTCAAATGTAGGTCAAACACTGTTATGTAAGTGGCCAGATTTTTATACAAGAGGTTCTGCATCTCTACTCGGAGGCAATATTTTTGTACTACGTTTATATACATGTGTGTATACACGGGACGTTATAAGGGGCCCATCCCCGGGGGGTCTGCACCCACCCCCGCTAAAGTAAAGCGTTGACAATATGCATAGTTGTAGCTGCCAGATGAGAAACAACATAGAATGGAGGCACTGTCTGTGTTGGCAGATTAGTAGACTCTGAGTGCAGAGACACGACCGTACTTGCATTTATACAAGGAAATACGTACTGGAATCATACATATGGATATAAGGTAGTCATCCGACTTGGGTGCAAGGATTGATATAGATGATTCTACTGGGTTATTTCACAGCCAACAATGGGATTTGGAACATAAAGATTGGACCAATGGCAGATCTGGGTTTTTAGAAGGGGGGGGGCGCACTTCAGGGATTTCATTGGTTTCGTGTGCACGATCGATGGCAGACGTGTAAAAAAATATGAAAAATTAAGTATTTTGGTTGGAAAAGGAGGGTCCCTGCCCCCCCCCTCATATGCCATTTGTGGACTATAATGTTGCCGTGTACATTGTATGTGCGTGTTTTAGAGACTGCAAGACTGCTCAAGAGAGAGGACCTGACGTTCAACGTGTGGGGGGGGGTGTTCGTTGAACGGGCTTACTGCCATCTTTTACTTTTGATAAGGTTACATATATGCAATTGAAATGTTCAGAGAAACCTGTGGTAAGTTTAGAATATCACTTTAGTTCGAATACGTCGTAGTTGTAAAAGTTGGACACTCCACATGCGGGGGTTGGGGGCATTTTACGATGTGTCTTATTCCTGGAAATCAATGACAACATGGATGATAACCCTTGTGTCACGTTATTTTGTGCGGGGGTGATGACCCTCTCCGGGTTATATGGCAGCTGTTGAGCATCATAACCCATGGGATTATATATAATAAAGCTATATACATTATTCGTGCATCACGCGCCCACGTGGCCAGCAATGCAGCATGGAATGATTGATGTCTGGGTGGGAATGGGGGTGGGGGGTCTGAGAGTGGAAGAGAATAATGTACGGGCTTAGTTGATACAAAGTGACAAATTACACAGTACAGGGTGAATAGAAGACAGTGGCAAATCCAGGATTTCACAGACCCGTAGATGCCGGTTGTCCTCACGATCTTGTAGCATACGTTCTCAAGGTCAACATCAGGGTAGGAAATGGTTGAAATCTGGGTGGGAATGGGGGGCTGGTTCTGTAACTGGATGAACAGTGGTAAGCACTTCTCGATACGAGGACAGTAGCACCGCAAGTACCCAGGCTTGGAGTATGTTATGAGTACCAGTGTACGGCATTGTGTGTATATTCAGCTATAAACAGGAAAAATGTCTTATTATTATTGTTTGTATTGATTTATTATTTGTGTATCCAGTTGGTCCTTGCTATGTGGAATGCAGCTGCCGTTCCCATTATTTTACTAACAATCAACATATTATCTAGGGTAATTCGCGCTTACACTAAATTAGGTAATATATTCAGATGAAGGCATAGCCTTATTTACGGCCTCAGATATAACAAAACCAGTTGATGTCTACAGTAATTTTACATGAAAATGATGTAAGTATTTTTCAATAAAAGGTAATAGGAATATAATTTGTATCCCCCAGATTTTATCATATAAAACAACATCAAAAATGTGGATTGGAACTATACTACTTTTTGTAGTCTTGGTCAAGGGGTTCTGTGCTGTGATGGCGATCGTAAACATGGTGATAAAGGCTAGGATTTTGATTGACAAGTACTTTTACCCTGGCTATTTTGGATACGACTAGAAATGTAAAAATTTGTGCTTTATGTCACCTAAAATCTTTATTTGAATTTTCTTTTCATATTTGAAGCAAATAGTCTGCTTTCCCCTTTTTTAATTCTGTGTTTCATATATTTGTTTGGGTGTTAAAAAATTTGGTAACAAAATTATTTAAAAAAATGTGGCCATTCTAAGTTTTCAAGTTGTGGCACTACACTTCAGTACACATGCACTAAGCTTAACAGGGCCTTTGCCGGCTTCGCGAGCCTGTGGCCGTATAATTGCAAATTCATGTTCAAATATTCTTGTTATTACCGGGAAAAAAATCTAACATTGATTCGTCTTCATAAGTCATAAGCCATAACGCCACTTAACAGTGCAGCATGAAGACATAAAGCACACACTACAAACATGTATCGAGTCTTTCCATTTTGGGCCTTATTGTACATGTACATTACATGTACATGTACAGTGTAGGGATACTTTATTTACTGGATGTATGTATTTGACAACAATGGTTTCATTGATATATCAGTTTGAGTAAAGCAAAAACAAAATGTCTTTAAATTTACTTTATTCAATCACATGGTCTAAAATAAGACGGCTTAGAATAGGTGTGCAACAAGTTTCCGATGCAGAAATAGGTATACGTGAGAACCCAAAATGAAAAATAAAAATTGACAACTTCCTTTCAAGACATCATCGGTATACCTTCACTTAAGATCTTCATGGATGTAAATGTTCCCTATACATGTGTGGTGCACATTTTCCCCTGAGAAGATGGTCGATCCCTAGAAAACGGCTTCAAATTTAGAGTGAAATGATAAAAAATCTTTACGTGTAAGTATGAAGTAGAAAACGTTTATGTTTGAAGTGGCAACAAGACACACACACTTCCTAACTGGACCGTCATGTGTGGGCGATGGTTTAGATATTAGGTATTCTGAAGCCAGTAAAATAAGTATATTGGTAGTTGAATGTCATTGGCGTTGTGGGGGACGTAGACATAACGGCCTCTAGCCAGACAGCTTTCTGATCCTCACATTGGACAATCGCTTGAGTTGATGCGGAAGAGTACCGGGTGCTGAGGTTTTCCTTAGTCTTCGGCCCTTTTTTCCAAACATTTCCTCCCACCATCAGTCGCACTTCTGTCGGTCTAGTATCCCCCGAATTTGCAGCCATGGTTACAGACCAAGAGAAAAAATAAATTTCGTCATCAGGACAAATAAACAGACCAACATTTGGGAAATAATACCCACCTTCATTGGTGCGAACGCTATCAAACTTTAAAGTATTACCGTCTAACAAAACCTCATGCTGAGAGAACCTGACGTGAAAAGCAACAATAGACCGGCCGGGGTCCACAAGTTCAAAACCAGAAAATGAAGTGGTCTCAGCAACATATGTTTTACTGCTTCCCCCATATATTTCGATATAATAACTTGAGGAGGAACACTGAAAAACTACAGTAGCGGAAGAGGTACCGCTATCTTCACTTGTTTGGTATGTGTTATATGCATATGTTAAAAAAAATTGGCTGCTACCACTCCGCCGAAGCTGTGCGTAAGTACCACTCGAAGTCACATGTGTGCTGGTGGAAAAAACATAAAAACCTGACCGTGGGCAAGTAAACCTCCCAGTAGCTGGATTGTACCTATTTCCTATATTTATTACACTCTGATCAAACAATATTGGATTATAACTACTTGAATCAAACGACAACTGAGCGGTGAATGCCGCCTTAGAACTATAGCTATTTTCAAAAATCTTGAATCCCGATATTGAGGTGTACTCTGATTCTACATAATTACAATAGTCTGCGCTGGAATACAAGTGCAAACAATACTGTGCTTTAACCCAAAATTGAGACCCAGCAGTACATTGAACTACAGAAGACATTGTGGAAGTCCCACTAGACTCTAAAGTACCCGTAGTATTATCCGCTGTGACAGGACCGTACTTAATCATTGTTCCATCTTTCATCAGAGTTCCAATGAGTCTTCCCTTATAAGCATGAACTGACCAGCTAAGAAAGTAGACGTCGCTGTCGGGACACTGGAATGTCCCCAGTTCGTTAACGTTATTCCCCACGTCAATGAGAATGTCATTGAATGAAACGTGCTGAGCATCATTGATGAGTTTTCTGTTTTTAATCTCAGCGGTGAACGCAGCAGTGACGTTGGAGATCGTCAGCGTTTCTGGTCCATTGCAATGTCTACATTCAGTATTAGCACCAGGACAGTTTGAACAGTTCATTTCCTCTTTGGTTGGGATATCCGGGGTGCAGTCTTTGAAGTCAGATGCGTTGTCTTCAATAGCTGGGAGATCCGTGTCATTCGCGGGTTGCATTCTCTGCGTTCTCCCAAGCATTTTCGTAAGTGGCATGGTCTTGCCAGGATGAGACCTGCTCAAAGTCGGACTGCATGCCAGTGCCAGCACCAGCACCATGAAGATTGCTTTTTTCATCGTCAAGAGTGTCTGCAAATAAGAAAAAAAATCTTGAACAGCATACCAATGGTTAGTGAAAGCAAAGATGGAATAGAACTGATATAATAGCTAGCGATGGTGATATATAAGAGCCGAATAATTTATCCAAAAACAATTAGTTATATGACAAGATAAAATAGCCATATTTTTTTTACATTATATCATAGTTCAATAATTAAATACATATGGCTTACCTGTTACCTCCCTTAATTCGCCAAGAGCAAAAGTGTTTAGAAACTGGCGTGCACTGGCATGAAGACACTGGGCCCACGCCTCAGTTTTATATGCATCTATGGAGTGTTTACGTCTGCCGCACGATATGACTTGATACACGGACATCATAATAGTAAACACCTTGTTGTTCGAGTGCAGCTATCACTTCAAACAGAATTTTTTATACGGAATACCCTTCTGTGTGATAACGTCCTACACGGCGAGCGCATGTCTTATTCACGAGTTAGACAGGACAGTCGGATACTATAAATGGGTGAGCTGTACACAAGTATAACGTTTTCAGCACAAATATGGTATTTTGTTCAAAACACAGTGTGTTCAAACAACTTATAAAATATCAATAACCTTATATCATATAACTAAAGACACAAAACTATCTTGCTCATTTCAAGCAGTATAGTTCCGACACCCCAATAGGATCTCAAATGAAAATAAGATTTTTTTTATCTATGAACCCTGTGTAATTTTTTAAACAAACAACTAAACGTGACAAATCACGTATACATTTCACGTGTTTTACATCTACTTTTACACTGAACATCACGATGGTTGTTTGAGTGTAAATAGCGGCCAAAAGTACCATCGCAGATAACATTAACCAATAATATTAGAATTAACTGATATCTATGGTGCAAAGGGATGATTGTGAACTCCACATGCGGGGGTTTTTGGTAAGAAAGACATTTTAATGATATTCGATTCGAAAATATCGTTATAGGCATGCACGTTGGTGCTAAATTTATCGACATTCTGAAAAATGGTACACAGGTGAAAACAATGTGCATGTTAATAAAAAATGTTTAAGACTTGTTTGGATATTAAACGAAATTGGCACAATTAACAAAATTTTGTCATAAGATAATAATGTACACACGAATTTATACTTTTACATTTAAAATTTTTACATTGACATTTGTTGTTTAATTCAATACAACAATGTTTGGATTGTGCAGGTCACTGCTGCTATTACGTGAATAAACATTTCAATAGTATCTCTTCGTTTGATTAATAAGTAAAACTATCTAGAATGCATGAATACGCTCGTTGTTTTAACACCTGCAGCTATCATTGCAAACAGTTCAAGTCACAAAATCACCATGACATCATGAACACAAACTGGTGTCAATATGTTCGTACTATGGCCAAGGGTGTTAAATTTAGCAAGAATTCACAATGCTGTCATTGTAATGTGTCTGATAAACCATCGCATGATGGTAAAATGACTACCAGCGGTGTTCTATGTGTGCCAGTTGAGGTGTACACACTTTTACATCACTGTAAAAATATCTTTGTGCCATCACGATGACGTTCATGAAGAAAGAAAAAAAAAATCCTGATTGACCATACATGTTTCTGTCACTGAGTGGACATGTAGTCAGACTTGTAACTAGAAGGCTGTGAGCGCAATTCTTCGTCTGGTTTCGTGGTGTGTGTTGAGATAACTCATTCCTAAACGCTTGAACACTGCTCCGTCTGCCCGCGCTATGGCTGTGACATGTTGTATGCTCGACAGGGATTTGGGAAAGATTTATAATGACAGGATGCCAATGACCTGGTGTCAATACTGCACAGTAGCGAGTTGAGAGCATGCACTAAACAATAAAGTTTAGTCCATTGGACAGCTATGTGCGAAGCCACGGTCTACTTTCATTTATCCAATAAAATGTGTACCGTAATAGATATGAGTTATTAATGCATGGCGGTGTGGTTTTTCTATTGTTTGCTGTGGTTTGCTATATTAATAGACAAAACCCGAGATGGTGTGTGAGACGTAGATTATTTTGGCCTACATTTGATACACAGGTTGATATTTTTTACCTACATTTGATATACAGGTTGATATTTTAGATATCAACCGGCCATGCAGGTTGCCATTTTGATTTTGCTATGTTTTGCTATTTTGATGCGTGCTCAGAGGCATTCAGAACACAAACTAAACCTAAGACACTATACCGTCTAACCACTTCAAACCACGGACGTTGAATAAATTTGAGAAGGAGTCTGTTCACTCGAAACATGTAAATAAATAAAGATATGTAAAGTTTTGATCGTTTTTTTTGAATAATTATTGACAGCAAAAAGAATGCAAACAAATAGAAAATAGCATGACTACTTTTCAGGTTGTATATATATAGCCATCCACTTACATTAACCAAAATGTGTGTGTTTATGCAAATCATGGTATATCATAATGTACACAAGCATCACACCATACTCAACATGAACTGATCAACCTCAACTTCATGAATTATCTAGTACATAATTGTACTTTATTGGATCTGGGTGTAAGGACTGATAGAGAGGATTCTTGCGCCATATCCTAGGCGCTATTTCACAGCCAATAATGCGACTCACCCATATGATAATATATATTTTTTTCGAGCCAATAGGTGAAGTCCATGGGCTCGAAATTTAAATGAATTATGTTTTTTATGCATATATGATTTGGTAAATATTTACACCTATAGTAGCAGTGAAAATACAGATACTATGAACCCCTATGCTACATACCTAATTAACAGAACTTAACAATAAAATAGCTTTTAGACCATAGGGTATATGTGCATGTGTGCATTGAAGACTGAATACTAATGTTACTTTTCCGTACATTGTATCTTATCATTTTAAAATGCGTGTGCATGTCGTTTGCCTATGTTTGCTATAGAAACTTATAATGTAAGACACTAGCTGGATACTTGTTGAGTGTTGGAATACTTACGGTGTTTTGTTGTATATGAGTTTCCATGTGAATGCTCATCTCTCGTACAAGCGGTGAGGTACAGTCCAATGGAATCTGGGGGAGTGTGTAACAAAACCCATAGCTCTGTTAGGGTCTCCAGTGCGCAGTCACACAGGTGGTCGCTGAGTATAAAGTAGGTAAGTTAATTTGCACTGGACTAGGAATAAGCCCTCATGTTACACACACCTTGTAAGATTGTTTTGTTCTTAATATGGCCACTTGTAGATTTAATACCAGTACACTACCACCCAGTACAGCCATTACTGAAGACAGCCATTAGGGCTTTATCTTCTGATACTCAACTATCTTTGAGGACAGCAATAGATACCCCTCCATCTGACAACCTGGATTCTCCTGTAAGGGAGGACTTTAGGCCCCATTCAACTATCTAGGCCTTTTGTGAGACCAGGGGTCTGTACACCACCCACACAGCACGTGGCACTCAGACCCCGGGTGTTAGGGTGTTCGCAATGTCTCCGGAACACAACAAGGAGGAGTGCGGCTCAGGGGAGTCAGAGCAGGTCGGCTGCGCTCACGCGCACGCGCCATTCCACCCGTCCTGTCGGCCGTGTGAACACGGCAGGGCATGTAGGAGCTACTTTGTTCACACTACCACTATTCTGACATAGCTGAAGACGGGTTTTTCAACCCTAAGCTTCTATTTGACTATGTCAAGTGGGCCTGATGGGACTCGAACTCACGACCCAAGGTTGTGAGACTAGAATATACAAGCATATATATAGAATCCTGACATTCATAATCTGCACCTTCTGCATTTTTTGTGTCCCGTTTCTAGCACACTGGATAAATCAGTGCATGTTTTACATTTATTATTTTCAGATCGTTCTACTATTACTTACTGCAATTATTATCATCGCTATATCCGTGGGTATCCCAGTAATTTGGCCTCTGCTAGCGTT
Source organism: Streblospio benedicti (assembly GCA_019095985.1). NCBI lineage: Eukaryota > Metazoa > Annelida > Polychaeta > Spionida > Spionidae > Streblospio > Streblospio benedicti. The sequence continues at coordinate 40,852,912 of CM032665.1, forward strand.
GCTGTTAGTTGGAAGTTGTTATCATTTGGTAGGGGCAGGTTTAGTGGATTAAATACTGGACACAGTGAATGAGGTGAAGCATAAAATGATCGCCAATCAACCAACTCAACCTGTTTTCACGGACGATTGGAGAATTATTGGTATGTTTTAAGGGTAAATTGATTAAAATTAAGAGTATATATTGTTTGTTCTTGAATTCAATGTTCTAATTATTAGAAAGTGGTATTTAGTTCTTACAGCAAATGTTCTTATTATTTGAAAATGAAACAACAAAAATGTGTAGATATCGTGCACGAGTTGGATTATTGCACTGGCAGATTCGAGACACATTTATCTTGAAGGTAACACGTACACCCGTCTTATGTTTAAATAGAGTATTCCTGGCAAAAAATTCCGCCAATAACCCACGCTGATTGGTCGAACAGGCGAGTCAATTATACGATATGCACGCGTGCTAAGGGCTGTAACGCATGCGCAACCGCACGAGTAAACATTTTGACAATCTTCCGACTTCCAACTAATATTTTACAAAATTCTAGTTGTTGGATTAATTATTTCTTGGTGTCAAATCAATCGCATATTCGTCCTTTATCATTCACAAATGTTTTATAGTGGATAATTTCGAAACTATGCTAAATATTCAAAGGTTTTAACTGAATAATAGCCGCTGAGTCGCATGGTCAAAATGGCAATGAGAACGTTATGATATGATTTATTTTCAAATAAAAAACGAATATGACACTCATTTAGTGTGGATTTTAGCCATTTTAGTCATGATAGAATGGTGGCTTGGAGCATTCGATTGTCGGGATTTGATCGTAGAATTTTGCACGGTGATGTGTGATTGACACACGCGTTCGTGTCAATCACACATCACCGCGGCAAAATTCTACGATTGACCCTCCAATCTCGTGCTCAAATCCCTACATTCTGCTCATTAGCATAGAGCCGAAGGTGGCAGATTGTTAATTTTGATGCAAAGTTGACTGCTCGCCTGTGTTCGGGCTGTACCTGTGTTAATTGTGCACTCGGTGCAATTGCGTCTGAAATATGACAGTCGTTCGGCAATCTGCGGTATTTTTCAATCTTTCATACATATATACTCTTTCGCATAGTCTGCCGTATTAGCGTCAATCACTCTGAAATATGTGTACACACAGTTATACTTCCATTTCACTGTAAGCCAAGCAAGGCAGATTATTGCAAATTACAGGCGATTCCGCTGGCACTTGGAGTATGATAAAAAACGTATGCTGATTTTCGGACGAATGTCTTAGTGGAATGGGGAAGGGTAGTGGGATATATAGTGATATATTGAATTGATTATTATAATGCACCTAATTAGACCCAGCATGTCCTAATTTCTGTAGTGAAAACTTTGCTGAGTACATTATGTTTCTGCTGACTATCCTGAGCATATTAGTAAGCAGCAGCCCGGAGACTATATCTCAAAAACACATCACCACGTTTTCACATGACGACTGGTGTGGAATGATTATGTCCTCTATGTTGGTCACTAGAGATGGTACTTTAAAAACAATAGGGGCGGTGCCTAAAAACAGTGTGTGTTATTGAATTATATGTGTATACAACATGGGAAAATCGAGATATCGTAGTTGTTACCAGGAACCAATAGCGAAGGATCTTATTTCAACGAGAAGTGCAACTCCTGACAAAATAAAACATATATCCCACCGTCTGTTCTCGGCAAAAACAAATAGCTAAAAGACTTACGGGGAAGGTAAGTGAAATCACCATTTCTTACCTTCAATACCTATAGATTGTTTCAATGGATATGTTTGCAATGTCAGTTCTTCTATTTATGGCGCCTGGTGGTCATTTATCAAATTCCAAAGATTAATTCATAATCTTGT
>CM032665.1:40854885-40929757 GCA_019095985.1 Streblospio benedicti
TTGTGCTCTCTGTGAAACGCAACAAAATCAAAATTCATATAGCCATAATAACTTATTTTAGATGACTAATAATTAAGAAAATGAACCTTATAAAAATAAAGACAATGATCATATACATTGGACATATCAATTACTCAATCTATTATTGAAATATATTGGGCAACAGTTTTGGTTCAGAAACACATAATACAAACTGTATTTAATCTAGGGTCAACAATTATTGGCTGTGTGCTAAGGTGTACAGAGATCTAGGGGTGGTGTGGGTGTAACGACGTGCGTTTTAGTGTTAACAACCACCCACCAACTGTGGTCGTTATTACCGACACCTTAACCACGTTTTTAGGGACGATTTGAAGTTTTATAAGCCGTAAATTGGATCAACGACAAATACTGTAAGCGACGGAAAACAGTACAACGACGTCGTAAAGGCCTTTATAAGCCCGACCCCAGGTTAGTTTGTGCGGAAAATCACCAAACTGCCGACTATTCATTTTTTACAGTTTACACGGCACATACTCATACAGCAGAGGGTAGACTCGAGTGCATAATGTCTAAAGCTGGTTTAAAATATGTAAGTTTACTGCCGCATTTGTGTGGGTTGTATATGAATAAAATATTGGCAACAAATCTGTAAAATGCGAAACCATTATATATGCAGACATCTTGGTTGATCATGGTCAAACGTGGTGTGCACATCTGTGATTTGAAATGTAATAAGACACGAATACCTGTAGCCCTAATTGAGCTTTGTATATAAGAACTGTATCACCTTATCATACTACCACGGTATCCAAAGCGGCTCCATCCTGGCCTTGAGTTTGTCCTCTCTCCATGGCATAAATTGCATTTCCACCTAGGCAGTATGTGTTTCTCTATATATCTCTGTATGTAACAAGACCTCGGGTGCCGTCTGTTTTTATATTAGATACTAAAGAAGATACCATGGCAGCTGGTGGTGTGAAATGGGAGGGTAACACGTGGCACTTAGTGAGAAGTGTACTCTAAGTGTGTGCGCATAGACACTCTTTTATGACGCTTGGCGTTAGCTCAAATTACAATTACCATTCTCAACCTGTCAGAAGTACATCCGCAAGCACGGCAGATTCAATGAGTGGGCTTAATAGAGGGGTTCCACAGTATTAGGTTGACTGATTTTCAGTGGGGCCCCGAAAAGATCTTTAGAGAATATGAAAACTGTCTGGTTCAACATGTTACGCGACGTATATAGTACGCTTTGGACACAACTTGACGTTTTACTCACAAGGTGAACAGTGGTGGTTAAAGATTATTAATGACAGTCTGGATTGAAGCGATCTTTGTGACAAATAATTATTGATGGGCAAAATAACCTGTCGTTGACTTATGGTGTTTACATGCATCTTAAAGAAGTATGAATCTTTCATCTATTTTTGTTGAATACTATGTTCACCATTTTAATGTTTTACTAAGACACATAATCATTAGACAGAACCAAATGCCCAAGCCTCACCACTCTAAGCACTAAACATTGGATGACTCGAGTAAATATATCTGATACATTCGTAGGCTAGTAAAACAAAAATACTCTCTACTGTATGTGTGTGTTATATATCTGATACAGTCGTAGGCTAGTAAAACAAAAATACTCTCTACCGTATGTTAAAAATAGTGCATATTTTCTGTGGTTATATTTTGCGGCAGAGATTATATTTTGCGTCACCACAAGTCTATTTTCGGCTGTGTGGTTACGTTTTGCGTTAACGCAAAACATAACTGGTTATGTTTTGCGGCTGGTTATATTTTGCGGTCTAACAAATATATCCAGTTTTGTAAAATTACCACAATAACGCAACCCCCCCATTCCACATGGTGGACTGTAGATCGAGATGATTCAGAATACATCATATTTCTCATTTTTGGGTGTATCGTGGGTGATATGGCTTCGAATGTGGAGTTCTCTGGCTGGTTTAGTAGTTCCTGGTGGGAATGGCGCACTTTTGATTGGTTTTGGTTTTTAATATGTTATCACTCCTTCAAAGTGGTTTGTGCGTTTTTCGGCCGATGGCAAAAGAATATTGATCTGGTAAATTGGACTAGGGTCTATATACCACTGGAGTTTATAGCCTTGGAGCATTTGGACCATACTAAGCTCTTTCTGGTTAGACCCCCATTTCACATGGCCGATCCTAGCTCCAGATCCTCCAAAAGACACCCGATTTGTCATTTCTGGGTGGATCGTGCGTGATCTGGCTCCAAATGTGGAGTGATTTGGTTGATTTGGCAGCGAATGGGCCCATTTTGGCCGGTTCTGGGCTGACCTTTCTTTTTTCGGTTTGTGTGCTCCATCGCCAAGCTTTTCGGGGCTGTCTGGGCTTTCTCTAGTAATTGCAACGTCCTAAGGTCTCTTTGCTTAACTGTGGCCTCGTCTGCTGCTTTGAAAAGATGTATTGTGACAGATGAAACCGTAGTTGCCGCCGCTACCATTACAATCAAAAGCAATGGAATCATGAAACGGAAGCATCTTTTTCAACAGCATGATGCTCCAATACAAATGGTGTCCACCTTGGGAAAATGACACATTTCTGACGAGTTCTGGCCCAAAAGGTGTTATCACTTCTCTGGAGAAGTGATTTTGACTTTTTTCGGCCTGTGGGCTCCCGTTATAGGATTATTGAGATGTTAATCTGGATCAACGTTTTGGTTTTCTGGTTCGTCAGGATGACTAACTTGTTCATCGTTATGGCCCCCATTTCACATGACCGATGCTAGCTCCAGATCCTCCAAAAGACGCCCAATTTGTCATTTCGGGCTGGATCGGCGGATTTGTATCAATATTTATTACGTAACCGTCTGAAGACGAAGCTTGCCATAGTCAGTGAGCCGTACAAGCCGTCAGAGACGTTGTAGGTGACGGTAAAGGGCCGAGACAGACGAAACACAATGAAGAGGTGTGATGATCGGCTGCCACAAATAGCGGCTTCGTGGCCATTAGACCGTGAAATACCATCAGCTTTGGTCTTTCAACACGTGTTTCTCTTCCAAACAGCAGCATGACGGACCTAGGGCCGTACCCAAAATATCGTCTAAGTATATGGTCGTCTCTGCTGGTGAGCATCAACTTGAATATCTTCAAGGCCGCCTTCTGAAGCTTCATCATCTTCATCTTCTACAGTCTCTTGTATTATTCTCTCTTCTCTCCTCCTTCTGGTGTTGTTTTTGAGCTACAACATGATTACGTGCAACGGCTGTGATTGTTACAATTATTTCGTTGCCCAATCATTGTAAATACGTCTTTGAGTTTAACCCTTCAGAGACACGAACGATGACCCCCCTGTGACCTTTAGGATGGACTGGAGGACAAGGCAAGCTAATGGGACCATTCAGAACTAGTACACCATAAAACGGGAACATCTTTGTGGAAATTGTCAGCAACCCCACCGTTAGCAGAGAGAGACCTAACGATGATCAAGTTTGTTCTCCAGACGAACCAGAAAACCAAACCGTTGATCCAGATCAACATCTCAATAATCCTATAATGGGAGCCCACAGGCCGAAAAAAACTCAAAATCACTTCTCTAGAGAAGTGATAACACCTTTCAGCCCAGAACCCGGCAGAAATGTGTCATTTTCCCCAGGTGGACACCATTTGTATTGTAGCATCGTGCTGTTGAAAAAGATGCTTCCGTTTCATGATTCCATTGCTTCGGATTGTAATGGTAGCGGCGGCACCTACGGTTTCATCTGTCAAAATATATATTCTCAAAGTAGCAGACGATGCCACAGTTAAGCAAAGAGACCTTAGGACGTTGCAATTGCTAGAGAAAGTCCAAAGACAGCCCCGAAAAGTTTGGCGATGGAGCACACAAGCCGAAAAAAGAAAAGTCAGCCCAGAACCGACCAAAAGTGGCCCATTCCCTGCCGAACCAAACCTATGTAATTTGTTGTTAGTGTAATTTGCAAGATATTCACTGCTTATAAACCTATACTGTACATACTGTGTAAACCTTTCATGTGTATTGCATGTGAATCACGAAGTACGTTTTTCATCTTGACAATATTGATTAACTATAAACTATGGAATTGATTGTGAGTTGCAGCATGATGCAATGTTGAGGTACTACATAAATGCCACGTGTCATGTAATGTTTCAAAGTCATTTCGAGCCAATCTTCAATCTCCACGTGTCATGTAATGTTTCAAAGTCATTTCGAGCCAATCTTCAATCTTTCATACTGAATGTTATTTCTATTTAAAGTAAACTGGATCCTAAAACAGTGAGGTAAAGTTATATTGTATATTTGTGTTTCCATTCCATTTCATTGTGTTCTAAATTGCTCAGATATTATTACTGTTCTGTTTTTATTGTATCCTATTATATTTGTTGTAGAAACGTAAAGTAAACGGTAAAGGAAAGAAATTAAAAGAGTTCAAACTATTCTTCTTCTTATTCTTCAATTTCAACCATACAGTTTCTCACTGGATCAAGTATTTCATTCAATGTAATTCAAAATGCCAAAGGTTAAAGCTAAAGGTAAAAGTAAAGATTGCAGCCGAGAGGGAAGTGATGCAGCTAATAGCAATGATGTCAAAGAACTTTGTAGAAAGAAATCAAGAAGCCAAGCTGCCTTCACAAGGCTGGCAAATTCTGTTGAGAGACTTCTAGCAGACGAAAAATTTACTATTTCAGTGATGACAACGAACTTAGAAGAGCTTGAGGAAAGGTATAAAAAATTTGAATTTGATTGTGAAGCAATATTAGAGGTTGTAGATGAACATGAGGACCTATTTAAAGATGTTAATGATATTCTGGTAGAAAAATATGAGTTGCTAAATGTTTTGCGTAATGAATTAAGTGTAAAATCCGGAGAAAATTCAAAGGATATTGAAACATCAAATGATCAGTTTTCAATGATTCAAACTGAAGATCTCATAAAATCCTTTAAAGCTTCAATGACTTTACCAAAACCAAATTTCACCAAATATGATGGTAATCCAGCTGAATATTCTAGTTTTATTGCATATTTGGAAACGTATGTAGAGCCAAATGTTGACAATGATAGGCAATGCTTGAGTTTTTTAATTGATTCATGTAGTGGCATAGCATACGAGGCAATTTCATTTCTATCACAGTGTAAAAATTCTCAAAAGGCATACAATGAGGCAAAGACCATTTTAAAAGATTTATTTGGCCGTAAACACTTGATAGTAAGATCTGTAAATTGACGAGTGCTGCAATGGTCCTCAAATCAAAGCAAATGACATTCAAGCACTTAGAAAATTAGCAATATCTATGAGAAAAGCTGAAATTACTTTAGTAGAAAACAATTCCCATGATGACTTAACAGCCACAGACAGACTCGTTCGTATTCATCAAAGATTACCAAAACATCTTCAGTACAAATGGAGTGATAAAGTATTTGATATAACTGAGTCACATCGCAAACCATCTCTTGTTGATATGCGTAAATTAGTTGAGTTCTTTGTTTTTGCACGTGACAATGAGTACAATACTGACATCAAAAGCGACAATGCAAAAGTATCTGCCTCTTCAAGTAAAGGTTCAAAACCTGTATTTGCAATATCTGAAAAACCAAGTATAAAGTGTTTGATGTGTAATGGTTCTCATTACCTTAATCTTTGCAAAACATTTATAGCAATGTCTGTTCATGATAGATTAGACTTTGTAAAGGCAAAAAAAGTTATGTTTCAACTGTTTACATGGTAATCACTGTAATTCAAAGTGCAAAAGAAATAGTTTATGTAAACAATGTATTAAAAAACATAATGATTTGTTGCATTATGAAACTCCTGTCGCTTGTGAGAAATCAAATGATCCTTCATCCCATGTCGTTCATGAGAAATCCAGTTCTCCTGGTTCAACTGTATCTGCAGCTGACCGTATTCCAGCTGTAAACAATCCATCCGCCTATTGTGTATCTCAAAATACATGTGCTGGATTATCTTGTGTTGAAGTGTTAGTTGAAGGTAGGGAGGCGTTTTTCAAATGTAAAGCCATAGTGGACTCTAAAGCTTCAACAAATTTGTGTACTGAAAAACTAGCAAACAAGTTAAAATTGTCTTCTGTTCCATTCAAAACTAATTTAAATGTTGCCACTGGTTCGTATTGTGTTGAGGGTCAAAAGATATTGGAAACTAAAGTCTACTCACATGATATGAAACAGTCTGCTTGTGTGAAAAATATTTTAACTATTCCGTCCATACCTATATCAATGGATTCTGTGTTTGTTCCAAGTGATCTTAAAGGTTATGATGAACTGAAAGATGTTCAAATACCCGATTGTGATAGTTCTGATGAAATTGATCTGCTTATCGGTTCTGGTGTTCCTAAAGCATTCTATCAGTATGATAGCCGCAAGGTTCAGTCTGGTGAGTTGTATGCTGTCAATCAAACCTTTGGTTGGGAAATTGTAGGTGAAAAACGGATTCGTAATAAACATTCTCAGTTCAGTGAAAGTATTAATGTAGTAAATTCAGATGAGTGTGTGTTTTTTGTTGGAAGCCCCATTATTGACATTAATCGTGTGTTCAGACATGAATTCATGGACTGTAATGTGTTTAGTGACAAATTATGCCCTTCCATTGAAGACAAAGAAGCTGTTCGTCTTGTAGAAGCTTCATTGAAGTTGAAGGATGATCGATTTGAAGTAGGGATTCCTTGGAAAAAAGACCCAGCAAAACTACCTGAGAGTAAGTATGTAGTTATGAAAAGACTAAATTATTTGAAAAGTAAGATGATGAAAAATCCCGAATTGAAAATTGCATATACAAATGAAATAAAAAAGTTTATTGATAGTGGTTTCTTGGAGTTAAATCCATGTCCAACAAATGATACTGAATACTGTCATTACATCTCTCATCATCCAGTGTTTCACCCTAGAAAAGGTACTTTACGCATAGTTTGGGATTGTGCTCTTTCTTTGAATGATTACATTTATGAAGGTCCTGATTTGATGAATTCTTTGGTTGAAGTCTTGATACGTTTTCGTAGGTTTAAGTACGTGGTATGTTCAGACATACAAAAAATGTATTTGAATGTGAAGATTCCTCCTTGTGATCGTGGAGCGTTGAGAATCTTGTGGTGGCCTGAAGGTGATTTGTTAAGTGAACCCGTAGAGTATCGTGCAACTGTCCATATTTATGGTGCAAAATCATCTGGATTTGTGGCAAATTATTGTGTCAAATATCTAGGTAAAAACGTGTCTAATGCTGATGTTGCGGATGTGATCTTGCATGATTTTTATGTTGATGATCAAATATCTTCATTTAAGTCTGAAAATGATGCTGTTGAGTTTGTGAAAGAAGTTCCAAATGTGTTGAAGTCTGGTGGATTTCATTTGACAAAATTTGTTTCCAATTCATGTGCTGTAATGAATTGCGTTCCCAATAATGACCAGGCTAAAACTGTTGATCTGATTCTTGGGGAAGACAAGTATGAACATTCAACTTTAGGATTAAAGTGGAATATTCAAGATGATGTTTTAAGCTTTCCATGTTGTATTCCAAATGCAAATGAAGTACCATCTCGTCGATACTTATTGTCACTTATTGCAAGAGTATATGATCCTCTCGGTGTTGTTTCTCCAGCAACATTGCCAATAAAGATTTTGATGCAAAAGAAAACCTCTTTAGGTTGGGATGATGTTGATGATGAGATGAAAGATCAATTTGCTGATTTCAAAAGTGTCATGGAACGAATTGCAGCTCTTTCTCTACAAAGGTGCTATAGATCAGATTCAAATGAAATGCCTGATATAGTGAATGTATCTCTTCATGGTTTTAGTGACGCAAGTAGTGATGGTTATTCTGCAGTTGTTTACATTCGCCAGGTTGCAATTGATGGGCGTGTTTCTGTTTCTTATGTGTTGGGCAAATCTAGAGTTGCACCAAAATTCAAAGGACACGTACCCCAGGCAACAATTCCTAAACTTGAGCTTCATGCTGCAGCGTTGGTTACAAAACTTGTGTCTAAAGTCAAGAACTGTATTGGAATTGAAATTCATGACATTTATTTTTTGGTGTGACAGTCAATCTGTTCTAAGTTGTATTCAGTCTGTTACAAGAAGATTTCCTGTTTATTGGTCAAATAGACTTGCTGTTATTCATGAATATTCTGACATCTCACAATGGAATTACGTAGAAAGTAAACTTAATGCTGCTGATGTTGGTTCTCGAGGTGTTACAGATAGTAATTTTTCTGCACGAATGAGTTTGTGGATGAATGGTCCAAATTTTCTGACTGATAACAATTTCATGGAACAAACATCTACATGTATTCCTATCAATCCTGTGCAGGAAGTTCTGATGATTTCAAAAGAATCTGAATTTATAGAATCAAGTTTGCTTCATAGAATTATTGGCTATTATTCATCTCTTCAAAGATTGCTAAAAATTGTTGCTAGATTGCTGCGTTTCATGTACAGTGTTAAAGGCAAAAAAGAAGAGATTACAATTTGCCACATGAAACAAGCTCTTCGTGCTATGATTCGATATTCTCAAAAATCTATGGATATTACTAATTTGAAAAGACTGCATCCATTTACGGATGATCTTGGTTTGCTACGTGTTACAACTAGATTTTCTAAGGCAACGCACTTGTTTTTTGATCAAAAGTTTCCAATTGTTTTGCCAAAGGGATTTCATTTAACAAACTTGATCATTCAAGATGAACACATAAAATGTGCTCACATGGGTCCAAATCACGTGTTGTCAAATTTAAGAACACAATATTGGATCATTGGTGGACGTAAGACCGTCAAAAATGCTCTCGTTCACTGTCGTATTTGCAAAGAAACCAATGCTAGGCCTTTGGAGCAGCAAATGGCTCCTCTTCCAGATGAGAGAATCAAACCTTCCTTTCCATTTCAATTTGTGGGACTAGATTACTTTGGTCCATTCTTGTGCAAGGTTCGTCGTCAAAGGATTAAGCGTTATGGTTGTATATTTGTTTGTCTGGCAACTCGTGCTATTCACCTTGAAATTGTTAATTCTTTGGAATCTTCCGCTTTCATTTGTGCGCTTACAAGGTTTATTGCTCGCAGAGGTGTCCCAGAGAAGATTTTTAGTGACAATGCAACTAACTTTCGTGGAGCTCAGAGTGAACTTGTAGACGTTATTGTTTCATTGGACAAACCATCAAATCAATTTGCTTTGGATAGAGGTATTAAGTGGCATTTTCATCCACCTTCTGGTTCTCATCATGGAGGCCATTATGAGCGTTTGATTCGCTCAGTCCGTCGTGTTTTGACAGGAATTACAAATGAGCAAGAAATGAGTGAAGATAATCTTTTTTGTGTCAAGCTGAAAAAATCTTAAATGATCGGCCCTTAACCAAGGTTTCCGATGATCCCAATGACGAAAGCCCAATTACTCCTAATCATGTGCTTTTGCTTCGCGGAAACTCTTGTATTTCAATGTTCAAGGATGTTAGTAAAAATGAATTTAGAAAGTACCATCGCCAAGCAGAATATTTTGCAAATTTATTTTGGTCTCGTTGGATTAAGGAGTATGTTCCTTTGCTTCAAACAAGACAAAAATGGTTTAATCCTCAAAGAAATTTGAAAGTTAATGATATTGTTCTCATGTGCGGTGAAGGTTTTGCTCGTGGTCACTGGCCCCTTGCTCGCGTTATTGAGGTGTATCCTGATTCAGATGGTTTAGTCAGGAAGGTCTTACTTAAGACTGAAAATGGTCTCAAAATTCGTCCAATATCCAAGCTAGCTTTGTTAGAAGGTGAAGACTAAGACAAATTTAAATTTAAAACTATAAAAGTGAAATTACCTCTGTTAACATGCATTATTTGTTTAATTATGTATTTGTTGAAATGTACACACACACAAAATAATTTTGTTCATGTAGTCATTTTTAATGAGTTGTGTTCATGTTCAAGCTTTACTTACTATGTATGTTATCCTATGCAAGTGCTGTATAATTTTACTGTGTAACATTGTATTTCTTGACTGATATGCTTACCTTGTAAAATATATGTTGTTTATTAATTACTTATGTGTTGATATTAGCAAGTGTAATTGTATTTGATGTTGATTTAGGTTTGCTAAGTTATCTTCGCAGGTTCTCGATGGTGGGAGTGTATGCAAACCTATGTAATTTGTTAGTGTAATTTGCAAGATATTCACTGCTTATAAACCTATACTGTACATACTGTGTAAACCTTTCATGTGTATTGCATGTGAATCACGAAGTACGTTTTTCATCTTGACAATATTGATTAACTATAAACTATGGAATTGATTGTGAGTTGCAGCATGATGCAATGTTGAGGTACTACATAAATGCCACGTGTCATGTAATGTTTCAAAGTCATTTCGAGCCAATCTTCAATCTCCACGTGTCATGTAATGTTTCAAAGTCATTTCGAGCCAATCTTCAATCTTTCATACTGAATGTTATTTCTATTTAAAGTAAACTGGATCCTAAAACAGTGAGGTAAAGTTATATTGTATATTTGTGTTTCCATTCCATTTCATTGTGTTCTAAATTGCTCAGATATTATTACTGTTCTGTTTTTATTGTATCCTATTATATTTGTTGTAGAAACGTAAAGTAAACGGTAAAGGAAAGAAATTAAAAGAGTTCAAACTATTCTTCTTCTTATTCTTCAATTTCATGTGTCTTTGAAGGGTTAAACTCAGAGACGTATTTACTATGATTAGGCAATGAATAATTGTAACAATGACAGCCGTTGCATTTAATCGCGTTGTAGCTCAACAACAACACCAGGAGGAGGAGAGAAGAGAGAATAATACAAGAGACTGTAGAAGATGAAGATGAAGCTTGAGAAGGTGGCCTTGAAGATGTTCAAGTTGATGCTCACCAGCAGAGACGACCATACACACAGTCTAGATTGTGGGTACGGCCCTAGCTAGGTCCGTCATGCTGCTGTTTTTAAGAGAAACACGTGTTGAAAGACCAAAGCCGATGGTATTTCACGGTTTAATGGCCACGAAGCCGCTATTTCTGGTAGCCGATCATCACACCTCTTCAGAATGCTTCGTCTGTCTCGGCCCTTTCCCATCACCTACAACGTCTCTGACGGCTTGTACGGCTCAGTGACTATGACAAGCTTCGTCTTTGGACAGTTACGTAATAAATATTGACACAAATCCGCCGATCCACCCCGAAATGACAGATTGGGCGTGTTTTGGAGGATCTGGAGCTAGGATCGGCCATGTGAAATGGGAGCCTTACACTTGGGCTGGTCTAGAGGCTTTGGGATGATGTATCATCGAGCGGTCCCAACCATAAGTGTTTTTACTTCTGTTACGATCGGCCGGCATGTAAGTGTCCAAACAGCGCTGCAATCTGTACCATCTACTTGTTTTTCTGGATCGTCTGGAGGACATTTGCAGCATGAAGAGCACTTGTAGACTCTGTAGCTCTGACGGCTTGCAACACGGGCAAATTTGGCTTGGTTCGAGATGCTTCGTCTTCAGGTTATTTAGTAATAGATAAGGGTTCATTTCAGCCAATTCAACCCAAAAAGACAAATCTGGTCTCTTGCAGCAGATGGGGCCACAGGCCCTCATGTGAAAAGGTAGAGAGAGGGTAGGGTAATACATGCACGAACAAAATTGTTAATTGAAACGATGATGTACACCTCACATTGGGCACAGTCCTGTCTCACTAACGGTCTTTACTACCAATGATAACCACATCCTTGTGAGACCCACTTTTCTGTTACATATACTATTGATTTTTTCATACATTATTTTGATACACGATGCCCAATTTTAAAGTGCATTTTATAGCAGAGATTTACCTGCTCGACAGTGCGGGTCGTAACAGGAAGGGATGCCGGTGGTGGTCTCCATGGTATCATGTCGTAAACGTTTCAGGGACCCATCTAAACAATATAAACCAGCAGGATATTAGTTTCGACAAGAGTGTACTACTTTATTTACAAATTATCAATGGGGTTGTGCTCCGAATGAGTTACCTTGTAGCGATATTATTGCCAATGAGTAAAGTGATGCTCGACACTGTACATGGGCGATTGCACTAAACTAAATCTATTCAAACACATGCACGGGGCAAGTAAGGCAAACAAGACAACACTCATCCCCACCAAATCCTCGGATCATTAAGAGTCCAATCTAATGATAACTGGGTGAATTTTACACAGCCCACGGGGTGGTATATGTTCAAATAATCATCTTATAATGACTTACCTCCTGCGTGAAAATACTTCAGGGGAGATTTATTCACAGTTAAGTAGTTTAGCAATACACTTACACACATATAAACTGAACAAAACCAAATGAATTGGCGCAGACGTGCGTGATTGTTTACCACCATTATTTCGAAATTTATGTACAGTTCACAAATGCAACGCGACCTTTAGTCTTTGACAAAGAGAGTTGCAATATTATAATCCATTTGTTTGTTATCCAATCCAATATCTTCAGCAAATAAGGAGTTCACCAATTCACGGTCTGTACCGCACTTGCAGGTGTGCGCTTTAATCAGTCACTTTGGAAATCGTCTGTCCATTTTATTGAGTAGGGCTTGAGTCAGCCATTGCTTCAAAAATGAACCTTGAAAATACTTGCTTACTGATTATAATGAATGGGCAATAGTTAGACATAACAGGCCTATATCAACACAAAACATGGTAATGAGTTATACATGTATCATGAACTATGACTATTCGACTGTAATAGAGCCAAATGACGAAAAAAGAGAGTTAACAATAGGATTATTAGAAATCAGTTATATTGTAAAATGGATTTTTAATTAACATAGAAATACTAAAATTAATGCATATCCATCGTGTTTTATAGAAGATTCTAAACAAAACTTACAGATAAACACTTGATTGGTATTTGCCATACTGCCGTGTATGGCATGTGTTGACAACACATCTCATCTTTCTGCTATCAGATCTAAGTCACCGCTTGTACGGGGGGTGTCCGAACTATGCTTACTAGACTGTATTAATATTTCAATATGCATGTCTCTCATTGTACCATCCTTTCATAAGCTATGGTAATCTGAACGAGACCATGTCCAATCTGTCATATCTATCGTAATTGATTGAAAGATGTATAACAATAATCAAGATCTGATAGCAACGTTTTGGGTTTGCCTAAAAAACATTTCCACAAGGCACAGGATAATGAGTTGATGTGTTGATTTGAAGAGTAATATGCACCGCACTATGGATAAGTGTACATGTATCTAGATCTATTTAGGGACGATTTACGGTGTCATTTAGAATTATATTTTTTATTTACGGTATCATTTAAAATTTCCTTTATTTATTACTATTTAAATAACAGATAATAATCATTAACAGTTTCAAACCCATTGATCAACATTAAGTAACACAGTAGAGTCACTGCAGTGATATACATGTATGATAAAAGCAAATAAATCTTTCATAAATTGCAAAACCCACTTTAGTTATAAAGTGCCCAAAATCAAATCACTTCGGTGTCGCCTCACCTCATAGTTGTGTAAAGTTTGAACGAAATCTTCAGCTGCTGAAGCGACGCAATAAGAACAGACCATCATGTTGCTGTAGCAATATCCATGACTGAGGAATTCATGATTTTATGTGTATATGTAGGCCTATATTAAAATAATTGCGGGAGTCACCATTTTGGGACATTGACCCGCCATTAACATAGCCCCATGTTTGGTTTAGTCTCAATCAACCATATAAATACCCCGTAGTGGCGTGGGACCAAATACGTATCCATTGCGATATAGATCCTGGTTAGATAGCAAAACATTATTAGCTAATAAATCCAATAAAATAATTATATATGATTTATTTGTTTTAATATCTTGTAAAATATAGTCTAAGATTATTAGTCCACTATATATTAGGAGTCACTTTGGTGTAGGTGACCTGCCGTGGCAGGAAAAATGTTCTTTGTTTTTGCTTAAATGGTTATAGTTATGCCCAATAAAGTAACTAACATCATTTATCTATTATGATGGTTGTTTGTGTATGTGTGTACGTGCGTGTGTGTGTGTTTGTGTGAGTGTGTCGTGTCTGTGTAAAAGATATAATATTTATCTTTTTGCATTTCTTAATTATGCTTTATTCTCTTGTTACAGTCAAATAAAGTGATTTATTAAAAAAAATCTAATTGACATGTAAATGAATTAGCACGAAAGTTGCTGCTTTAGGTGAGAGGATCACATCAAAACTAAGAAGTATACAAACAATCGTGACATTATTTATTTTGATCAACAGTTTCCTTAAATATTATCTTTTTGTGCACCATGATATGTTTCAGAAAGTACACTGACCAGCACAACGCTAAACACAGTTACCACACACCTAGGACCTACCACAGCTGCCCCTCCCGCAACAACAGAAAATAATCCTACCACGGTTGTAGCTCCCGCGACTACAGAAAATGGTAGGATATGAATGCGGAATTAGCTTTTACAAACTAAATGGTCAGCAAATGTCAGCATCACGTTGTGTCTGTTTAAACAGCACATAGTCCATGCAATAAATATATATATGTCTTTAGATGGTCATGATAACTATGACGCTTTGAAAACAAAAGGCCCGGTATTACTATGATCTGATATTTTATACAGAATTTAATAGCTATCTTTGGGAAACAAAATAATATCTGTCATGATGGCGAGACTTTCCTTGTGTCCATGGTGGCTGCGATCACATGACAGCAGTGACAAGTAACCGGGGGGGCAGGTCGTAGCCGGTATCGCGGTTCATCTCTGGGCGTTGTATGAGGATCACTACAGATTCCCTGATCCTTTTACGCAGTTAAACATCCTCTCTGGCCACAATCTCAAAGTCCGTTTAGCTGATGGCGTGGCCCGTATCACGGATGTGTTCTCTTACGGCCGTAAGAACTCTCTTAGGGTCTAAGTGCTTCTTTATAGGAGTGTTCAGAGTCTGTCAGCTTTCACCAACATAAGTGTATTTACAACTGGGGCACCGGACTATGCTGGACGTATATATTGCCGCAGTTAAAGTCATCCGGTGGCTTATATTTAGGAGAAGGCAGCATAGACATAATGGTGTTAAAGGGTTTGTGGAAGGTACTGTGTTCACAAAAACGTCAGTTAGTTTTTCGGACATACTTGCAGGATGCAGACTGGGGTTTTCACACTGACATCTTTGTTTGCGTCTTTAGACAACCCATTGTCTCTAGGTTTAGGTAGTTTAATTACCCAGGGTTTATACCCATTGTCATTTAACACGGTCTTAACGTGCTCACACTCCCTAACCTGATCTTCAGGCGTGGTAGCTAAATTGCACCCAATTTACCGGAGTCACAGCTGCAATGTGATCACCACCACGATGTTAGTCCCGTGGCAATCTAAGGATTGCCATTCGGCCCGATGAAGTTGTTGTGACAAAAACGAAATTCTCGCCAACATGACAGGTATTGTGGTTCCTAAAAGTAGATATTACCTTTTGTATAAAATCTCGAATGAAGGAGCCCAGGACGCTACAAGTATACATGCCTGTGTCATATTATTATCATATTGATAGAATGATTTAGAAGCTTTTTGACGTAAACAGATCATGCAAAATTAATGTATTGTATAACTTTATGCCTTTAGGGTTGGTAGGTAGATACCTCTACACATTCGGCTGCCCACCTATCACTAACCAATTTTGGTCCGACTGCTATATCACCCTGAGCTCTGGTAACTCCACAGCCAGAGTACAGATCTCCATGGCATATGGTACTGAGTCCATCACCCTCCAACCAGGAGATCCGTACAGCCAGTTGATGGACCAAGAATTCGAGACGGAGACTGGAGTGGAAACTAAGGGAGTCATTGTTACAACTGACATGGAAGTCTATTTGTACTGTAAGGTAATTGCGGGTTTTGAAATTGACAGTACACAGATACATCCTCTTCTTGACAACAGTGACCGGTATTCATATTACCTGGTATCCTTCAACGACCCAATAACATCTTGTAGCTGGCTTACCCACAACCAATTTTACACTATTGCTGCAGCAGAAAACAACACCCTGTTGGAGATCTATCACGGAGATGAGTTACTGCATAATGTCACCTTGGACCAATACCTGACCTTCACCAATGGCCCCCCACCGATATTTGGCTTTGACATGACGGGAATGAAAGTGGAATCTAACAAACCTGTATCCGTGATATGTGGGTCTCTATGTTCCTGGAAAGATGAGATTGGTGGATCCATCACGTCTATACAGCCGCTAGCGTATGGACAGTTTGTAGCACCTCACCTGAGAAACATTGAGAAAACAGGCTATACGCTGAAGGTGATTGGCCACGAAGACAGCACCCGTATCAGGGTGAATGCTGAAGATTTCACTGTCAATGAAGGAGACTTTGTACAAGTAGATCTGCCAGGCAGGACTATGATGCCGGTTATTTCCTGCGATCCGCCCTGCTCAGCATACATGGCGACCAAGGGGGACCAATCCAGTATTAAGGATGCACAAGTCTCATTACTGAGCATCATCCCTACTGCCGCCATGTACACGGCTGTGTACTTCACCACCCCGGACGCAGGCTATTACTACGTTAGCATCACAGCCGAGAGTGAAGGGCCCTACGATGACATCCTACTGGATGGAAAGAACCTTGCCAGCCAGACATGGACGGTCTTTAGCAATTACTCCTCCACATGGTTCGAGATCTCGAAAGGCCCCCACTGGCTGACAACATCAGGCAGAAACGTCACGGTGTACGTTTATGGACATGATCATTACGGATATGGCCATAGTGTATGGTCGTGATGCCTGGAAAAAAGTAACCTGCATTTCAGTAAATGACAATAATTGAATTGAAAAGATTTCATTTAACACAGATACATTACAGACTAGAAAAGTACTCATTAGAGCACACATTTAGTCCCAGCACATTTGAGCATCTATAAGCAGTTCCAGGGAACAAATACCAACGTTTATGTAAAAAGTGTCATTTGATTATTTGGATTCTCCACCACTGTGTAATACAAAATGTACGAAAATCACATCGAGGTGTAATACCTGTGCATTGTTTTAAAAGCTTTGCGTTAATCTCTTCTACATTTGCATTGAATAGAAATTTATTTGTGATTGTATACTATTTGTAGGCACGTTTGACATGATAAATGTAGCACTCTGAATACAAAATATTGTGAATGACTTGTACTACGTGTACATGGATTGGAAAAATGAATGAAAGGAAAATACTTCTGTATACTTTTCCATATGTTTAGAATCTGTATGTTAAAATTGTATATGTGACTTGGTTTATTGTATGAAAAGTAGAAAATACTAGTATTTGTAATGCTCAAAGATGGTACTAGGTCCATTTGAAAATGACATACATTATGGAGTTTATTTCTAGAAATGAGAACTATTTTTATACTAATTTTAATAAAATGATTCATATATTCGAACAATTTATGCATTACAATTTCATTTTAATATCCATATTTTTTTCTTTTAATGATTTTCAATGACCGCTGTTAAAAGAACACATGTATTAAAATATGGAATATATCATATTATTCTTAATTATCCACTTATTCATATCTTTATAGCAATGGTTTTCTATGATACAATCTCACGTTAGAGATCTTGTTTACAATTACATCATATGTTACAAGGTTATAGTGCTAAGAATATCCACAAAATTAATTATACATGTGTACTTTATTCATATAACACTTTCGGCATATCATGCAAGACCTCTAAATCATTATACATATTTAATTCTGAGGATGCCAACAGTTGTTTGGCGAAACTGTAAATGTAATTTTAAAAATCTAGTGTTGTGAGCAAAGAAAGATGAACTAATACATTATACATAGATCTTATCATTTATCATGAGATGACTCAAATAAGGGTGTCATATTGTAATGGCCAAGTTTGTGACTTTTTAAAAAACATATTTCAAAAACAATATTAGTTTTTTGTCATGAGAGGAAATACATAGTAGATTTCCGGAAAACTACCACTAAAATATAATTGACGTGATCAAAACATTAATATTTTCACAGACGTTCATGCAATGTAGCTGGATGACAATATTGACACCCCATTGCACGTACATGTACATGCACCCTTATTTTCAAAGGAAAAGTTCCAAATTCAATGCATATTTTTGAAAACTGAGGAAACCCTCTAAAATAGAAAAAAAAGATGACTATGGCCATAAATTTATACTTTATTCAATTAGTATGACACGTGCTGCATAATACATAAGACATGTAAAAATCTAAATCAATTATAAATAACATGTGCAAATTGTACATATCGAACAACACCAAAAGTAAAAATATGACTACAAATATACGTGACTTGAGCTAATAGCAACTATAAACCAAATAATGTTAACAATAGATATACTCTTTGAGTACATATAAGGTGCTGCTCATCCAATATTAAGACATTAATCTGCTGATACACATAGTTAAGTTACAGAAACCGATCAGTAGCCAGTACAGATCAGGACTACATTAAGAGTTCAAGTCAGACAAAATATCACATAATTCTCCATCATAGTACCCATATGAACTATTGTGGTCTCTTATAATTTTAAGGTTCAATATTAAGATTACTTCTTTGTATTTTGTTCTACGTGTTACCTATAATTACATTGTACATGGAATTTTCATTTAACATTGTTGCGTCACTTCAACTGAAGCGAAAAGCCTAGTGTTAAATTAAATACAATTTGCCTAATACTTATAATAATTTCCCTAAAATATTCTGCATACTCACTTTTTGGTCCTTTGTATGTGTTCATACGATTGCATATAATGATTAACACCCAATAAAAGCTTAACAAATATCAACATACAATGACATTTATCCTTTTGAACAACCATCAGTAACAATTGTTTTATCTTTTCCATTCTGTCCTAAATCAACATACACAATATGCAGAAACCTATCTGACACACAACAGAATGTGCACAAATACAGGTGAAACATTACCATGGTAAAGCCACACTCCTTGCAGGGTGGTTAACACTAATACAAGTGTTGTAAAAACAATATCAAATATATGTAATATAATATCACAATTTGGTTGTAGTAAGTCACTTACGCTATAAGTGCTGACTAGATCCGTACACATCACATTGCCTGCGCACCTAGCGTGTAAAATATACAAATAGGAAATGCATGCAGACCTACATTATTATAAATTTACACCTTTCACTCAAAATTTACCACCCAACAGGAAGATACTCGAGCAACAAAAACTATTCTTCTCAACATCATTGTCAATGATTCACGCACCAAATCTTCTTCAACACAAAACCGACTAAATAAATCAATTGGTTCATACATCTAGCCATTGGTCTAGGTCAGTATTTTACCCATACATATTATCATATGTATTTGTGAATAGCATTCCCAATTATACTGTACCTCATACATCTGTACATATCTCTGCCATCTTAAGACCTACCCTTCTGTTAAATCAACCATACACCTGCGGAGTATTAGAACCCACTTGGCAACAATTAATGTCAAAACGATAACTTAATTCTACATAATATTACGCCTACTAAGCATGCCCATTTAGTTTTACCACTGTTACTTTGCTCAAGTTGAAATTAAAAATGCATAATGCCAATAAAGTCAAATTGTATATTACATGTACATGTACATGTACATAAGATTCCTGGCAATTATAGAAGATCGATGATGAACTGTGCAACTCTAACCACCGTTCAATCTTGATCATTGGGATATGTTATCAACAGAACCAAACTTCCTAATTGGTGTAATAGATCGGTAAGCTGAAAACGTATGGCGATTATAAAAGGGCAAAATGCACGCAGCCATGCAACTCCACACATACAACTACCATCATGTGTGCCACGGGTACGTCTGAATGGATGATGCTTTATTCTGCTATATCTTAAGCATCTAGTCTATTGCCTACACGCACAATATGTTTTAATGAGATGTAAAATATTAAGTTCTAAATACACATTTGCACCAGACTGCACACACTCCGTACACTTGTACCTGCACGATAGTTATAATCATGTCCCTTTACAGTAAATTTGCTATCACACACTAATCTTGCACACCAACACACATTTACAAATACATTTCAAAGATGCCTTCACATTTACACCGTCGGGCTCATCTATACCTGTCTTAAGTCTTTTCACAATCAGAGCCTCTACCAAGCCCCTGGAACACTCTAGATCTGCTCGACCAACTTCTATTAGTTTGATGACTTTACATCATGCTTATATTATATGACTGATCCTCAGTCAGCCTAATTAGATCTAAAAAGGTCAGGTTTCGCTCGTCACATATCTCCCAACACTTGCACAGGACCTCTTGAAATCAAATAAATGCATACTATACCACTACATATTCAGTATAACGTGGGCCGGTTGAATAATGTAATAGACGGCCTGCTCTGGTTGAGCGGCTAAATCTAGCGACCATTGGTTCGAGACTCAAGCCTGCGTCACTGCCTGTGCTGCCCACTGATTCACTGAATTAGAAGTGCGAGTTGATCAGAGGTTGGCTTGGACAAAGCTCCGTGTAATCTAGTGCGTTTGTTTGTGAGACGCACGTGCTGCAACTTCAAGCGGTTTGATTGGTTAATTCAAATATGTGGGCGGAGCTCAGATAGGTCCATTACCACACGACTGCAACACGTCTAGTAATGACAACGAACGCCATGGCAAAAAAACACACGCACATCTCGTGTAAAACGTACGCCATACGCGCGGGTTCGTTCCTCATACGCGCTTGTTCGTACGTCACACGTGTGCGTTCGTACGCCATACGTGTGGGTTCGTACGTCAAACGTGTTGGGTCGTACGTTATACGTGCGGGTTCGTACGTCAAACGTGTCGATTCGTACGTCACACGTGCTGGTTAGTCTGACATACGTGCGGGTTCGTACGTCACACGCGCGGGTTCAGATCTGCACGCAGGGGATGACGTCGTAGGTGAGCAGGAGGCTGACGGCAAGGAAGGCGCCGTACATGCCGAGCATGGACGCGCCCATCGTCTTGGTCATGCGCCAGCCGAAGGCGGCGATGAGGCCGATGATGCCGAGCAGCATGCAGAAGAGCATGATGATGGCGCACAGCAGCCCCGCCGTGTCCACGTTGTAGTGGTGGCCGTACGCCAGCCCGTAGATGAACCACGGCACCGGCAGCCTGCAAAGGAAGAAGTGTAAATCCTGAAATGACAGTGAAACATGGGCAGCCTATATTTAACTTGTAAGTGGGTTATGTGAGGTCTGGTGTTGGTGATAGGAAAATTTTACCGTCAATTACAACTGACACAGATGACGAAGGCTCGGTCGGTGTAGTATAACGGTCTAACTCTACAGGGGTATGGTATATGACACTAGCAGACCACAGCAGTCACTCACCGAGCGTTGGGATATCATATAGAGTTGTCAGGTTGTTTGTACAATCAACTCAAAGAAGAAAAACAAACGAACAGAAAGGCAGAAAATGCTGTTGCTCAGTCAACTGCTATTGGCACTGGTACAAATACAGTTGAACACAACGTAATCTTGATAATTAGATCTATTTCTTGCAAGATGTCAGTAGATAAGGATATAGACCGTCAGTATGTCATAATGCAAACGACAAGTCCTTATCATTCATGGCCTTTGAAACTGCCTGATGTGCTGTATATTCGCACAAATGTACAAAATAGTCGAGGTATAATGCCATAATGGTTCTATACTATATAATCTAAGAATACACTACAGTAAAACATATAACACCGACCATCTCTATAATGATAGCATTACTGTGACTCGCAGACCTTCATAAAGAGATAATTTCACATGCAGACCATGCATGTCTCCATTGAAACTACTTCTTCAACTCTACAAACAAATGGTGTTAAGAGAGACTGTAACTCGTACCCGATGGTGACGTCGAAGATGTTGCTGCCCACGGAGCTGGACACGGCCATGTCGCCGAAGCCCTTCTTGGCCACGATCACGGACGTGATGAGGTCGGGGATGCTGGTGCCGGCCGCCAGCACCGTGAGGCCCGTGATCTGCGGGCAGAGAGGCGGGCAGTGAGGGTGTGGTGAGGGGGTGGTGAGGGGGTGGGGTGGAGATGGTTCCACGCAGGCGCCGGTATGTGGGGCCAGGGTACAAAGCCCCACGTCAGTTCAGGGGTTTAAGATTTTAACATTTGAGAAACAGTACTTTATTTTCGTTGTTTCCTTTGGAAGCCCGTAGGAAGCAAAATGCGATTGGTAAGGCCATTTAAAAGTTGTGGTCTAAAATCATGGATTTTTATTTTTTCACAAATGATTGGTCAGGCCATGATTGAATTATTGCATTATTTTTTCCGCACTCAAATTATTGGTCATGCAATGGGCTTACTGCCTAAGCCCGTCCTACGGGACTGCTTTGACCATAAATAGTGAAATGACAGAGAAACATGGGCAGCTGTTTTAAGTCTGTATTTAACTTGTACATGTAACACAATCAGTAGTTATGACCACGATGGTCGAGCGACTAGTCGCGCCAGATTGTAATCCGCGTTAGAATGCATGGTGTTAAGTCGGAAGGAAACAATGGTACCAGCATATTCATAGGTACAGAACTATGACAGAAGACCTGAGGATAAGAATGATATCAGGGTTATGGCATTAACAGGACGAGTGCTATGTGGAAGAGCAGTCTAATGTAAAACTATTACAGACGAACCGGTTTCATGAGTAGAGAGAACATATCCATGTAGAGTGAATTGACCTTGATCACGGGGGAGACACGTTCTAACTGTTCCTATCATTTTATTGTTGGTTGTCAAGCACATGTCACATAAATGGGAAGCTATAAGAAATATCCGTACCAAAACGAGGGCCGATCTATGCAGATCATGCATCCAGTATTGGCGGGTTGAAAATGCCTGACACTATTTTGGGGTAAGCTAGCGTTCTGCTGAGAACATTTTCAATGCATTAATTAACAGTGCTTTTGTCGTCCAGAGCAAACGATATGCCGAGGCTCACGTCCACACTGCTGGCTTGAGTATTAGGCCACGGACATAGATCTGGGATAGCTGCACATCACACAAAAATCCAATATGTGTCCAATAGTCTCCAATATAGACCATCCATACAGGCAAGACATATATTGTTGTCCGTTTTGCTTATATGATAATGTGCATGATGAAAACAGCCTTCTCTGCCTGTTGCTTCAGTTGCTGACTAGTTTTGAATTTGACTTGATACGCCAGACAACATTTGATGGACATGAACCATGGGCCTACTCGATTTAGACAGGTGTGTCCACTGGAGTGGGTGGAGAACTCTACTCGATTTGGGATAATCGTCGCAGTAGGCCTATATAGAGAAATATTAGCAGGGGCATGTAGTGAGAAGATCAATTTCATAGGGGGGGGGGCATATTCTCGTGCCGTCGCGCATACGAAACATGTAAAATACCGCTCCCTCCCCCCGCAAATATACCTTCACCAAACTTCAGGTAAAGGGTGCAGGTAAAAAAATCACTCATGCTACTGCACTGATTATCATGCAGTCATGCAATATACGTATGAAGTTTGGTGAACGCCCAATGACCACATAAACATTTCCTTTAAGAACAGATGACTGTACAACATGAGATTGGTGAGGCCATTTGAAATTCTCATCTGAGAACACAACACATAAGAGCGAAGAAAGTCCTAAAATCAGCAATAGTTTTGCACTGTAAACACACTACGGAATTCGGGTCCTGGCACATGGACCTCCATGTCGTTTTCAAGTGTAACCAAGATCATAACACAAAACCGAGCCTTGTGCAATAAAGTGAGCCCTTGATACTCAGGGTAACTATACAGCCCATGTTGTATGTATTCATCACATCCTCGGGCTCTCAAAAGATATATAGATCGAGGCTACATACCCCGTGTATATATATTGCTGTGCTGTATATACGGAGACATGCGATGGGTCCTGAGACAGAGGCGCATGCGCTGAAAATTTTCATACCCAGATTCATCTATTTGCTAGTTGAATATAAATGATAATGTGGCATCAGAGATCAATACATTTTTTAAGACACTTTTTGTAAGACACCATATAGAATTTTCACCCGTACATCCGTGAATTGTAATTGATAGATGTCTTATTAATGTCATTATTTAATTTTTATGTTAGTGTCATATTATGTATACATTATATATATGATACAAAGTTAATGTTTGAATTAGTGATGTTGCGAGACGCAAAACGCCGTGTAGATGTTTTTCGATGATGTCACACACTTGATATTTCCGATTTGAAAAAAAGAGACCATTGTACCACTTTTGTGCAGCGTGATAAAATGTACATGTACATCCCCTCTGAGGGACTGTTACCCAGGAGCCCTGGTTTGGAGGGTGGTGCCACAGGCTGCAGCCAGACGTTCAATAGCGTGGGTCCCAGACACTACTCAGCTACTGCAGTGTCTGTGACTTGAGGATAATCTGAGGCATGAATCTAGTGCCATTTAAAGAAAAACTCAAAATGTGACCGTAATAAATCAACATCACCTTTACTTTAAGCTTGATGTATATGCGCCATTGATTCTAGCAAATACACACACTGAGCGTAATTATATTCAGGTGCACGGAGAGCATTGTTTCGTGTCATGTCATTGTATTGGCTGTGACGCGCCCATGCAACGTCTTTCAGTGTTAATGTCTCTGCTTGTAGTACACAAGAGCAGCGCACACCAATAAACGTCTGATGTCTTTCCGTGACATATGAATGAATGTTGCAGGAAATGACATATTGTCCGTGTTAGCGGCACCAAGAAACCTTAGAAGGTTGTCTGTTTTTTATTTCCACAATGGCATTGAAAGCAGTCTCGTGAGTCCGCTGGTCATGAAAGGGGTGGGGCGTGATACATATTGTATGAATGTGAACTCAAATGTTAAACAATGGATCCATGTGTTTTTCACAAATAGTTTGCAATATGCACGTATTAAATCTAAACCCTCCTCAAAAAGATCAATAAGTGAGGGAGGTCCACAAGGTTGTGTTCTGCCTGCTGCTTTGTTCATACTTTTTGCCACTGATAATTTGAAATTACAGAAAGTAAGTGTTTTATTGTTGATGCAGATGACACAGTAATTGGTCTGCTAGACGATAACCCTCATAATGAGTTATACATCGTCGGTCCAGGGGGATTTCTTTTCCACTGCGCATATCCAGTGTCGCAATAGCTACCGGTTATAGATCTACTCATAGCCGGCAGTCATTGAGACACTGAAGATATGCCGACGAGAATTATAGGTCGGAATAATGTAAACTTGTGTGACAATGAATATTTACATATTAATGTCAAGAAAACGAAATAAAGAAATAGTTATTGAATTCAGGAAAAGAAATGTCACCAATTGTAATTACAGATGAAAATGTTGAGTACGTGGAACTCTAAGTATTTGGGTAATATTATTAATCATGAATTATCTTGTTTAGACCATTTTGTTGATAAAACTAAGGCAATTGACAAAAAGGTACGAAAATAGTCATTGTAAAGACAAACATACCGCTGAAAAAATGATCAAAAGAGCTAAAAGGTTAGGATGTAGTGCCGCTCTATTAGATGATTTGTTCAAAGCAGCAATAGAAAAAAATCAAAAGATCAACAGAGAGTTTAAAAACCAATCATAACAACTAAAAGGTCCCGTGGTCACGTAAAGGTCATGTAAAAGGTCAGGATGTAATACCACTCTATTAGATTATTTGTTCAAAGCAACAATATAAACAGGAAAACAAAAAAACTGTTCAAAGAATATGACTGACTGACTTACTTATATACATGATATGTGATGCAAGGCTATAGGAAAGGCTAAACTTAATGCCATTGGGGGGAGGAAATGACCTTGGCAATATTCTCATATCAAATAAATGTGTATAGTAGTCATTGTTGTTCACATATGTAGCCTCGACCTATATATCTTTTGAGAGCCCGATGATGTGATGAATACATACAACATGGGCTGTATAGAGACCCTGAGTATCAAGGGCTCACTTTAATGCACAAGGCTCTCATGTTGTTTCCTACAGGGTTTGATGTGGACTGTGACTTATAAAAACCAAAATTATCTAATTGGAAACATACAATAAGACAGAGAGGAATGTTTGCGCGGAGACATTTCAATGCCATTGGATGCCATTCATGAAAAGGCCAGTTCATTCATAATAGTGCAACAGCATGACATTAATGTCAGGGATCTTGACATATTTCAGTATATTGACATATTTCAGGAAATAGTTAAAAGAAAGTGTAGACTGTTTCGCGTATATAGAAATCCATTTTCCCTTATCATGCTTAGACCTATGCAGTAAAACCCCTCTCTGTTTTAACCACCTCTATAATAAGACGACTTTTTACCACCTTAAAAAAGCGACCAAAATAAAGCTCTTTATAGAGACTACCTCTCTACTGACAACAATGGCACCAAAGACGGTCCTAATAGAGAGGTTCTACTGTACAATGTTTGGGTGACGTTTTACGTACGGCCTCGGGCACGTGGAGCGTCTCGCTGATGACGGCGGCCCACCAGTTCATCAGGTAGGAGAAGGCGCCGATGAAGGTGATGCTCCCGAGGAACGTGACAGGGTACCAGCGGCGCCGCTCCTGTAGGGGGCACAACACAGGTAATGCATTAGCTTGACTCCGTATCTATAATGTATACATAGTCTCATTTTTAGCTATATTCTTGTTAAAATGAAAGTTTGTTTTAAAAACTTAATGGTGACCTTATTAATTTAAACATGTTCGAGGTGCTAAATGCTTCTTTTTTTCAATGTTTGATATTTTGACTATCAGGCTCAACAATTATACGTGACAAACATAGAGTTTAAGATTGCTATTGGTAGAAAGATTCAAGAATATAACACGACGGATTTAGTTGCCAGTCGATAGACTATGTGTCCAAGGCTTGCGGCAGTCTGAACTCTGAACACAGGTACACAGGTTTATTTTCAATCAAAGTGGATTATGTAATGTCGAACAGATCTAGAAGCTAGTTCTCTGCGAAGATAGATCATTGTGTGAGGCATTATATATATTAGCCTACAGACATGACTCCCTAAATGTAAAATGGCAACAACAGGAGACAGTAGTGGCGTGTGTGCAAGGTCAGGCAATGGAAGTCACGCATTGCTCCGTGTAGTCTTCACCTGGGCCCAGGCCATCTATATGGATAAACAAAGTAACACGAGTCACGTGTTTGGGGGTCATGTGACCCGTCTGCCTGGTGATGTAGCAGGTCTACCTTACAATGAATCATCATGAACACTCATATTCAGAGAGTGATCACATACAGTTTGGTATGATTACTCATTTCCGTAAGATCAAGGCGTGATTTACACGTATGTCGGCTGCAGGTAAGACGTGCAGTTTAATGTGGCATGATAGTGTGTCAATTATCTATCTCAGCATTCTGTATATACGTCTCTAGTTGGTTCAGCGATACGTTGCCATACATACATATTGTTTAACAAAACACCCATTACTGATTAAATTCTTCAATTGCGGAAATCACTAAGTCGTACATGTCTTGCAACTCCTATGGCAGTGTGAAAATGTCACTCAGAGCTCAAAAACGTCCTCATTAGAACTGTGATTTGTAATGTCTCCTCCAGGCGAAAACATGACATGCTCATTAGGGCCACTAATGAGACCATAATCTGTGCAATCCACTAATTGTTCACACATAATAACGTTCTTACGGTGAATTCTAGGTGAATAATCGAACAAGCAATACAAATATTTTGTAATTTGATCGACAATAGTGTTGTTATGTGCTTTCTGTCCTCTCTTTTGTTGTTGGTATTGCACGTATTCTATGTAGTTGATGTGTAGCATAATGTTTCATTTGTAGTTCTGTTGTTGTTTTGTTGCTCATAAATAAGTAGCATTTATGAACAGCAACACTACAAATACTTTGTTTGCGTTGTCCGTTTTATTTCTATGCCTATTACACAAAGGCAACTGCATAAATGGGCTTTGAGAAAAATTAATAATGAAAGTAGGTAATAACAGATAATAAGCATTTTTCCTACCCCAATAAAATTGTGTCATCTCATTCTACATTTTCAGCTTTTCCGTACAAGAGCATCCAATTGCTGAAGCTCATTATTTCATGATTTTATTTGTGAACCAATACCCCATTATAATGTAATAACATGTAATAATTGAAGTGTATTTCTTGTATTTCATGAGTTAATAATGTAATGTAATTGAAATGTATTTTCTATTTTCTATACTTTGATAATAATAAAAAGTCCATGGTTTTTAAAATTGCATGGCCATTAGAAGTCAACAGAGTCACATGATCAGGTTCTTATGAGTCATGTGATATGCTAATTATCAGTCCACTGTAATTGTTCTTAAAGTCAGTTCCGCTATAGAACTGCTGTTGCAGAATAGAAAGGTTGTGGTTGTTTCCGTTAGATGGTAACATTAATACCTGAGAAAGTAACAACCATCATTCATTTGTGATGCTTGGCAAAGTGTGATATTTGACAGATAGTCTGAGTTTAAATGTTGCAAGAAAGCTGTGCGTATTTCCATACACAATCTAACACATTTCAACTAGGACACAGATTCTTATTTCCTCTTTGATCACACTGTGTAGCAAAACTGTACACATTGCTTTATTTCCAATCAAAATAAGGACATACAGAGTATACAGTAAGTGTCAGTTACATGGGGTGATGCATTTTGAAGGAGTTTGATTTAGAGAACAATATGGAATAGACGATTTTATGGAAGCATTACTTTTAATACCGTGATCATTATATTCCCATTCAAATAATTTAACACTAAATCAAAGCCCATTGATGCAGTTGCATGATAACACGGAGCATTATGATGAAAAGATAAGCGTCTAATAAATGACATAAGAGGATTCTTTCTTCAAGTCTATACGCCTATATCACATAGCCTCTGCCGGAACTCGAACCCCGGACCCCTACCACTGTGGTTGTCAGGGTGGCCAAGCGTTCTTATGCGCCCGCCTTAAGTGCTAGGTAAATATGGGCCATAGTGGTCACATTCCAGGGTTCGAGTCCCGGCAGAGGCTATGTTATACAGCCCTATAGACTTAGTGAAAGAATCCTCTAACATCAATACTTAAGACACACATCATTGTTACGTTCCTTGTATATACAGTGTATCTGTATACTGCTTAATATTCCAAAAACTAAAATGTACATAAATATATTTTTTTTAAATTTCAAAGCCATGGCTTCCTGTTCACAAATCATTTGAGAACACTGAGAACAGGAAGCTATGGCTTTGAAATTTAAATAAATCATATTTATGTACATTTTAGTTTTTTTGGAATATTAAACAGTAGTCAGAAACATACAAAGAAAACAACGATTCCATATACTGCATACCTAATTAACAGAACATTAACACATCATGACGTGGTGGTGGTACTCACGGGCCTGCGGACGTCGGGCAGACACGCCCACAGCAGGAACATGATGGGCGCTATGACGACATACACGGCGCGCTTCCGCCACGTCTCCGGCCAGCTCAGGTCGAGCGGCTCGCTCCCGTCCAGATCCTGACGCAGCCAAAATGTAAATGTGGCTATTCATAGTCTGAATTCACTGTTATCGTGCTGTAGCGACTTTACATATTTACACCAGGTCATTGGCATCCTTGTCACACTATACCTTTTTCAACTCCCCTGGGAGCATACAACACATCGCAGACGTGCTAATCGATCCCATTAGCGTTCAATCGAATGACCTGTACCTATTTAACGTGTAGGTATCACGGAGCAGTGTGCAACCTGCTAGGGGTAGGTTTTCTCAACACCCACCATTATACCCGACCAGGAATCGAATCCACGACCTTCTGGTCACGAGTCCATCCACTCCCTATCCACTCGGCCACGGAAGCAGACTTTCAGCAGTTAGATAGTGTCATACTAACAAACTTTTGTTTTAATTTGTCATTAGTGTAATTGACTCCAAATACAGGACAGTAAAACCTCCATTTAGACCACCTGTGTATTGAGGCCAGCTTTATAAAAGATCACTTTTCATGGTCCCAAAACCTTCATAAAGCTACCAAAACAAACCTCTGTATAGAGACCACCTCTCTTTTGAGACCACCTCACACTGGTCCCAAATGTGTTTATAATAGAGAGGTTATACGGTATGTAAGTCCTATGTTTATGTTATGTTGACATTTAGTACCATTCTTTACTTATAAGTTTTAAGGGAGCAAATGTCATCTACAGATCTGTACATGCTTTACATATTACTGCTGTGCTCTCCGCGTGAGAGCATGGTGCTCACTTCTGTGGATGATTTCTAAGTTAACTTCTGCTTCTAGAATGCTATAAGGCAGAAGTCCATGAATAGGTAGGTGTAGGCCTACTGAATCCCTATAAAGCATTAACATCATGATCTGGTCAGCCCCATGCGACAAAAAGCACACGTTTGCTGAAACCGTATCCTGATTCAAAATAATTTGTTGGTCTAAGTTACATATACAGCTCGTTGGGAATGGCAGCTTCCATCATTTATTTTTGTCTCATTCAGTTCATGAGTATTGTAACACTGAGTATATGCACAGTAGAACCTCTATTATGACCACCTGTCTTTGGCACCAGTGTTATGTGGTCTCAATAGAGAGGTGGTCTGTATACAGAGGTTTATTCGCATAACTTTATGAAGATTGGAAAAGTGAAAAGTGGTCTTATTATAGAAGCGGTCTCACTAGAGAGGTGGTCTTAATTTGAGGATCTACTGTGCTATGTAAAAGAGAATCTTCCCCGCTCTCACCTCCATATCGTCTATGACCACCTCAGCTGTGGGCTCCGCGCCCCGGCGCCTGGCTCGCGGGCGCCAGCATGTGGTGGTGCGGCGAGTTGGCGCCCGAACTCTCACCACTGCCGATCGTCACCGTCGTCACCTATACAGAGGGAAGCACGGAATTTTACATCAGGTATCAGCAGTAGTAGTTTTAAAGTGTTTGTAAGTGTGTGTTTAGAAGGGAAGTGTGTGTGTGGGGGGGGGGGGGACGGGGAGGGGAGCTAAAATTACTATACTAATATAGATGAGAAACTGGAAAACATATCAAAATCAAATCACAGCCCCAGCCTCTTGCGACACTGGGCAAAACAAATGGATGCATGTGATAGGCAGATCCAGGGTGGAGGGCTCACTTTTTGAACCAAAATACCATATTTCAATTGGATTTTCATCATGTTCTCTATCGATTGCACGTATAAAACCC
The DNA here is from genome assembly GCA_019095985.1 of Streblospio benedicti. Taxonomy (NCBI): domain Eukaryota; kingdom Metazoa; phylum Annelida; class Polychaeta; order Spionida; family Spionidae; genus Streblospio; species Streblospio benedicti. The sequence goes on from CM032665.1 coordinate 40,886,101, forward strand.
ATGAAATCTCGTAAGCGCTCCCCCACCGCCTCTTTTCTGAAAACCTGGATCTGCCTGTACACAGTGCCATCTCTGTACTGACCGTGGTCTGCTGGGACACGTTGCGGGAGTACAGGCCGGCGGACGCAAGGTCGCGACCCTCGCCGCCGCCGCCCCCGGGCTGCGTAGTGACCAGCCCGCCTGGCAGCTGACCGTTGGACACCGTAGACACTGGCGACGCTGTGCCGTTAGACGCCGGCTGCACCAGCACCTGGGGACATTATGGAGAAAAATGGAATATTTTCAAATGAGGGCAGCAGTGCTACAGGGAGTGTGGTGTTTTTCAGGGAGTTTAGAGCTGTTGGAGTAGCGCTACAGTGTCTCTAAATCTTAAATGGAAGAAGAGCATACCGTATTTAATTCTTTCACTCAAACTGGTCAAGTGACTTTGGATAAATGCATAACATGTACGGGCAGATTTGGTGGTGGTGAATGTGTTGTTTATTCAGAGTTTCATTGTAAAATTGTGGTTATTGTGGGCTTCGTTCATAACTGGTGGTGAGTGGTGCCAAAATGTAAAGGTTATAGATATGATGTCAAATGTTTAATGCTGCGTTTTTTTGTTTATTTTTTTTGGCAAATGTAGAAATAAGCACACTGAGTGGCTCATACTAGCACAAAGTAGAGGTTTGTTGAACGGTAAGACCTTTTCATGCTATTAACATGATACTTTATTTTTAGTGATTTCAAAGTCTACGTGGAAACATGGTCAAACATCTTTACTTCCCGTGAGTCAATGTTGTTCTGGCGACTCTGTGCTCTCTGAACATATTCCAACTTATTGTCAAAATGCCCATGTTGATGGTCACCACTTGCATAAACATATTTGAGGGTCATGTTTCAAGCAGTACTGAAACTATTGCGGAAAATACCAACTTGGAAAGAACTGTGTAAATTCCGGCACAGCTAGGAACGTGACGAAGGTAACGCGTAACTGGAGCAGCCTACACTGCTTCTACACAGTTGGAAAGTTGTATGTGAGCTGCTTTTCCGCGTCTTACTATCTGTTCGCCCTTGCATTATTTAACTGTGACTATGAAATCGAACACACACATACAGTAGAGCCTCTAGAATAAGACCACCGCCATGAACAGCCTCAGGGGGTCTAAATAGGGAGGTGGCCTCTGTATGGAGGTTGGCAGCGTTCTCTGTTTAGGCTCAGGGAAGATGGTTTATTATTCAACAGGTCTCTTTATAGAGGTGGTATCATTTAGAGGCTTTACCGTATATTGTTTCTTGGAGAAAAAAAGTTTATGTATTGACGTGCACATAACCATGCCATAGACCTCGGCCACGCCCTACACGATAGCAAAGTGCATCCCCGAGGAGACAGAAACACTCTCACGTGTTTCAGCTTACTAGTTCTCTGCCAGTGAGAACTAGTTTCTACTGGTCTAGCTATCACACTATCCGCCTCTGGCCGGGGATGAGCTGTATTCGAGCAATATTGTCCTATATTTGTTAATGTTTCCCTCGGTTTCGTAATTACCATAACATCAGACATTACGAATATTTCATGTATCATAAAAAAACATCATACCCCGGGCCTACATTTTGCGCTAAATCCATTACTAGTTGAGCGGCTCACATGTCAGACCCGCGAGCATAGAGGCGAGAACGGTAATGTGCTGACACGCGTGTGTCACGGAGTAACATTTTCTGTAATAGCTAAAAATGGTGCCCAATTTGAAAATAAAAATTGAAGGGATTATGCACTATTTTTGCCGACGTACAGTGTCATTTTTAGAAATTCTGATTTGGTTACATCATAATGACTTGCGCTTACATACAAATGCGATGTTTCAGTCCTTGTCAGAGTAGAGTCAACAATTTGAACAGTTCTGAATTTGGGATTAGGTCTCATGATTAGAAAAGCAAACTTAAAATATTTTTTTTCTATTTGCATTCACTTGACTGTATGACTTAAATATCACTATGAGAATGCAACTTCAAATGTTGTTGTAATCATGGTAACTAATCTGCAAAGGAAGAATGTTCAAAATTACTGACTCTGTCTCCGAAACGAACTCAGAAACTAAAAAAAATACATTTTTCAAACCCGTTAAAAAAACAGACACAATTTTAAAAACATTCTATGTGGGCCCGGCATAAATAGTATATTAGCCCCATATTTTTTTTTATTTCCACAGCAGTGTGGAATAAACGTTCCCTAGCTTTGAATCAATGAGGCAGCATCATATCGCAAACGGGAGATTGAAACATTTCCAAGTGCCCATTTTCTCGCACATCTTTTAACCAAGCATAGTTCAACCCAAGAGAGGCATAGCTGAATATAGGTTTTACAACCCCAAGCTTCCATTTGACTATATGAGAGAGAAGTTAGGAAATGGAAATGGGTCTCCAATATATTTGGTCAGTACCATTTGTCATATGTTTTAAAGGGGGCCTTTACCAGCCTCTTGATATATCATTGGGTCCTATTTTTAAGTATTTGATATATCATTGGGTACATATTTTGAGAAGTTTGTATATTACCTGGTCTTCATTTTATGGCATTACATTTCAGGGTCTTATCTCTAGAGATATGATATCATAGGGCACAGACTGTGATGTGTGATGTGAAATTGCAATAAACTTTGATAATAGATATGTTCATTTTTTCATCTCTGATGTAAAATTATTTACAACTGTGTGAAAATGTTTGTTTGCTTTGTGTATTTCTGTTGTATATCATTGTTGAACTTTGGGTTTATTACATTCGTAGGTATACCAAAAAAAAAAAATAATTTCATTACATTTCAATGTATCTTTTTTTTGCAAATCTTTCTACATATATCGGTGCTGTTCCTGAAGTGAAAATAGCACACCCGTACCCAATTGAGGGGGTGACACAGGATGATGGAACATGGAACATGGCGTTAAAAATAGTGGAACATGGAACATAGGGGTAAAAAGATAGTGGAGCATGGGATATAGGGGTAACAAAATAGTGGAACATGAAACTCGGGACCCATATGTCACCCACCCCTCGCAATCCCCCCCCCCCGGACCCACTGCCGTACTGTACCTGTTTGACGGCGCCGTTGGCGCTGCCGGGGCCGCGCGGCGGGGCGGGCGCCGCCGTGCCGTTGTTGTTGGCGGCGTCGTGCGTGTCCCGCATGACGTTGAAGCGCGCAATGGCGTGCAGCTTGGACGCCTTCTCGTGCACCTTGGCTGCGAGAGGAGAACGGGTCAGCTTTTTGGTGGAATTTCAGCGGCATTCAGATTCTGATCATTTATTTATAATAACAATGTACAAAAAAATAGTAAAAACATTACAATAAAATGAACAAAAAATAATTCTTATGATAAATGATGATAAATAATAACAAAAATATGATTATAAACAGGAAGCACTAAAAGTGTTTGCTATGAACAATAACTAATTATTTCCATAGTTGACCCTATGGTTTAATCAAAGTGACAAGATGACTAGTAAAATATTTTTGACTACTATATCACAAAAGGTGAGATCGGCATCACATGGCAAAGAACTAATCAACCCCCACACATTGTTGTAAGTACATGAGTTCACGTGCGCCATTGTCCTAGTTTGTGAGTTAATACTTACAGAACAGAAACAAACTCTCGGTTCAGCAGTGTGATTACGTTTTTACGGACATGCGCATCACATGCCACTGAGTTATTTGAGTGTCATTGTTGGTTAGTACGTTTTCATCCGTGTTGGAGACTTCATTTGGACATTTTGTGAATGTTATTTAAATTTATTTTCAATTTTGGCCTGTTTGTAATGAGGAAATCTAGATTATAAATCTAGTTTTAAAAATCCAAAATCAAGTCTCCTCACAGAAAAACACGCAATAACCAACACAGAACATGTTAGATTTTTTAATTGAGTTAACATATTTGTACTTTTGTCATTTCATGCTCTTCTTTTTTTTACAGAATGAGAGTCATCATGACAAGAGATGACAAATTCTGACCCAACTTGAGGCCGCCATGAAGCCACACAGCTCGTTACAGCGCATGCGCTGCCTCATTTCCGCCTCACCTCTCAATATTATCGGCGGTTGCGTAAATCCACTCGGAGCCCCAGTCAGACTTCACCAATGTTAATTATCGACCTGTTATATAATACAGTACTTTCTTCATACCAACATTTGTCACCCTTTACAAATATATACAGTAACTCAATATTTCGACAAGAATGTCTGTTTGTTTACACTCTTGAGAAAGACCAACAGGCATTGTTGTCGAAATATTGAGTTACTGTATATATATGTAAAGGGTGACAGATGCTGGTATGAAGAAAATACTGTATTATATTAATTAACACAGCTAATGTCTTAGTAATGAATTTGTTCAACAATCGACCTGTTATGTTTTAGATGGACAAACGTGTAGCAAAAGATGGTCGTGTACAAAACAACGCACCTGTATACAGATGAGTTGGTGCTTCACAACCACTCCCATAAAACGGGGAATTCCGTTTGAATTATCGGGAACGAATGACGTCATCATTAACGTTCTTGCCTTATACGTTGTTTTTTTTCTATCTCATTCTCTCTCTGTAGGTTATGTATGGCTAGTTCCTAGGTGTATTCGTCGCACCGTGTAAATTATTATGAATTCTTGCATTCGTGAATGTAAGACTGGGGCTGTGCATGCACTTTCTGGGGCCATCTATGTTCATAATCGAGCGAGACAAGAACTTACATGTCTGGGGAAACACCAAATTAATGTAGATTACGTATGTATTCCGTACTGCATTGCATAAGGTATTCTGTACATATCACGAGTTAACACTTTATTTATTGTAGAACATTTTGCATCAGCAGATAGGTGGTTGATTATTTCATTCCCATTTCACCGTCCACCCGCACACTTCAATTATTGTTTTTTTCTATGACCAGTTTGTTTCCATCTCCACCACCTCTTGAATATCAACGTAAAGCAGTACACTATAGCGTAGACGCGGTGTGTGGCATGTATGTATACACTTGCTTTCGTATAACTAGGAATCATGGGAAATAAATAGACCAACAAACCAACCACGTGGCTGTTTTACATACATGTATGCATGAAGCTTTTTTCGCTGTCTCAATAGAAATATTTCAGTACGATTTTTACCCAAGTGGTGTCAGTCTTAATCGACAAAAGCTCTGTGATGCTACGGCGTGTCATAAAGAAATGATAAAGACTGATACAGTTTGTATATTTTTTTCCCAGAATGCAATTGTTTGTGTAGCCATCTGCTGGTTTTAGGCAGAAACTACGATCGCACCTTAAATATTTCTATTAACATACATGTATCAGTGTATAGAAACAGCCACTCAACCGCGTGTGTTTGTAATAAAGACAAAAGCCTGTTAGCGGTTTCACGTGCATTACAGAAAACTCATCAAACCCCACACATCCTGTAAATCATGTCACGTGCACTATATATTAGCCCTATTTTGTGAGGAGTGCTTACAAAAACAACTCCCAGTGCGACAGCGTGATTACGTTTTACGGACACGTGCATCACGTTATAATGACTTTGATTAGCTTGTCACACATGCTCCCAGATGGCACCCGAGTCCAGTAATGTAATACACGCTGATTACCAACACTGCGACACATCACACGCATTGGCGTTGCAACAAAGGGGTGATTGCATAGAATATATAAAATAACCTTCCTTTTTATGTCTTCGCAAGGACATAGCCCGCTTTAATATTACTAGAATCTATAGTAGGGGGTAAGACCTTATTCAATGAGATAAATACTACAGGCACATGCCATGTTCAACTGCGCAGTTGTGGTCAACTTGTTTCTCGATGACGGCTGTAATTCATGCCAGATCTAAATAGCCAGAGGAGGTGGACATGATTGTATACTGTGTATACACTCAAATCATGACTCAAGCTTAACATTTGTGCCAACTACAATACTTAACATTACTGTGAGACCCAGAACATGTACACTGTAGTTTGGTGTTGATGAATTTACATTTATAATTGTAATAGTGTACTATTTCTACACCGTCCTTCCCAATCCACAATATAATTCAAGTTCACCATCTTACAAACACTGATTATAATGTAGCATGCAATGACGCACACTTATTTCGTAGATTATACTGTCTTTTATGAGTTATCCTTGCTCGATGGGGGTCTAGATCTATAGTTAGTATCAAGATTCAAAGTCATCTTCATAAAACACATAATCATAGGGCTATCAAATATCCCTACCATCAACCTATAGTGTATACACGATTCGTGAAATATGGTATGCATCATGTGGTTGCATTTTCCTGTATTCTTTCTATAATTATTTTATAGAAGAAAGAATAAAAGGAAATGCAACCTATAGTGTGTTTCACCACTCACCTTCGCCGATGGGGTCTATAGTGTGTATCATGAGCTGCAGCACACCATGCCGGAACCGGTTGGCTCCCTTCAGCTGAGGCTCCAGGGAGGCGTGTCCCGCAACCGTCCCGTTACCATGGCCACCGGCCGGCTCGCCCTGCAGTGCAAAGATTGCATATAGTGCTATATATACTGTATAGTAGTGGAGCAGATGACCCAAACAATCGTTCATTTCATAATACAAGCACCAAATTTGGCTCAAATGTAGTCACTATGACAAAGTTTACGAAAAATATGCTAGCCACCACACATTCCAATACGGCGGCCATTTTTCAAGATGGCCGCCGGATAACCCTTTAACTCACCAAATTTGTCAATATATTGAAATTTGAAATGTACTAATTGGTTGTTATTGGTGAAAATTTGCTTCATTTTTGACTTTATATCAAGTTATAAGGAAAAATATAGTGTCTTCAAACGTATTTGCATTTCCAACAGGTGCACAAAGGAGGTTTGTCTGTCTATGCAGTAGGGTGTGCTATGGACTTACATCGTGGGTGGTTGAACTGGATTGATGTTCTGGTGAAGGATTGATCAAAGGGATTGTTCTAGTGTTATCCTCCTCATAATGTAATGCAGTGCAAGATAATGTCATGTAATGCAATGCAATGGCTGTAGTGAAATGTAATGTAATGTGTGGTTTGTAGACTACTGTACAGTTGTAAATGTGAATGATTACCAACGTATCACAATATAACCAAAAGCTAGTTGTACATGTAATACACTACCTCAATCCTCAATCGGAGTGCTGCACTCATAGCCTCAACTTGAGAGGGATGCATATAGATATATATACCCATGATTCCACTTGATACAAAATTACCACCCATAGCTTCTGATATAGATTTACAATGCTATTAGAGTAGCTTATTAAGTAAACTAGCCCCACTCGGGTTCTATTCATCTAGCTTTGTCATGGTTAGCAACATACGTGTATGTGTGTGATATAACAGGCACAGTTATAGTTTCATAACATTACCCTACAGTGCATTTCCGCTCAACATCAAGGCATGGGAATTAACGTGACAACAGTCATGGTATCAGGTAAGTATACCTAGGCACACGAATGCTGTCACTGGAATAGATTAAATGGTCTTCTGTAAACACAAAGCCACTCAAAACTAGAATAAGTCGAGTTCTAATAGACAATGTAAGAACATTGCATAACCCCACGGTTCATTGACAAAAAGTTCCACTTACTTCAGAAGGCAATACTCTGACTTTGACGAAGATAGGAAGAAAACTGACACACGGGGGAAAAATGAGTACATGACCGTTGACAACGATCGGGTACACGGTGAGAGCATGCTGCAATGTGTTAATGATTGTTGCATATATACTGTCATTATTTAGAGGTGAGAAAGATAGTGAGGCACAGGTGCTAATCATGCCACTTATCACCTGCCTTTCAGTTAAATGACCATATTGTACTACAAAATGCCACTGTAAATTTCTATGCATGCCACAGCAGAGTTTACTCATTAGATACTGTAGTTAGTATCTATATATGGGCATGAATGGTCCTGTTTGCTTTTGTCATTGAACTTCATGGGTTCATGGTCTGTACCTCGGATCATGTACTTCAGATACACTTACACGGAAGTGTAGACATTTACGTATGAGTTGTGTGATTGGTGTTCTAAAAAATAACCATCATTATGGCATATTGCAGCTTGTACCTGTTCTGATGAACAGCGGTGTCGCGTTTCACGCACTTTAAAAGTGTCAGTTCATTATTGAAAGCCGCTCCCATTACATAACGTCACCTGCATTCTGAACGTTTGGGGAAAAAAGCATGTTACATACATGTAGCTCATGCACCAACTGCCAGCCTTTCCCGTCCATGACATAAATGCGCGGAACTCCCCAATCGCAATGAACACTAACTACACCATAAACCCATTGCCAAGCTGTTAATTATGTTTACATCATACATTATGGAGTTAGGTGTAGTCATGAATCAGCAAGCACACTGAGACCAGAGGAGAGCTGTTCTCACGCTGAGGCAATGAGCACGTAAGAAACCAGACCTGGTGACATGGCGTGCTACCTGTGTCAGACAGGTGTTGCGGGGCTATAGGCGCCAACAGTGGAACACGCGAGCCTGCCTTACTAATTGGGAATCTCTGGCAAACTGCACAAGCATATGCATTGTTTTGAGATTAGCTTCAGTAGCCATTAATTCTTCATAATTATTCTTAAACTTGCCTTGATAAATACTTGCTATCGATGGGATATCAGGCTACAGAAATGAAATTTGCTTGTACAAAAACCTATAATAATTTGATCAGTAAATATATGATTTCAAACAATGGGGAAATCTCTTCATCCTGACCGAATACCGTGCCAATTCAATTAATACCCATCATACATGATTAGTGAATGCAGTGCTTTGATGCAATCTGGGGGTATCGGGTGCGTGTGCACGTGTTTTCTACTGCAATGACGGGTTTGCATGTGTTTGAGTTGGGGTGTCAAGGTATGTTTATATGAGCCATGTAAGGGTGCAGCCTTCATAGTGTGTAGTGCTTTCCCAATATGGATTAGAAGGTTCTTCCTCCAAGTGAAAAGGACTCCGTTGCGCAATGTCCACATTTACGTTCGATTCAATCAATATGCGACCGGGCACACGTCCATAGTCTGAAAATTCCAATGGCTTACATATAACTGGCTAAGGGCTCACCCTCAAGACATACGAAAGTGAATATGGCATCTAGTCAAGTAAAATCCATTGCCAACGATGTCTTACTTGGTCCTAGGGCACCAGTACAGACATGGCGTATACATCGAGATATGGGTTGATATGTTGGCCTCATGGCACTTTGCGACGGACAGACGGATGTCCATGGCACGACACGAGGCTATGGATTAGTTTCAGACAGCCCACGGTGGTTGTCATGGAGAGAGTCATTTTCAATGTCACCCGACTGTGCATATTGCATGACTGTTTGCCACTGTAGATTGGACCTCATACTAACGATGTGTACCGCTCAATTATGTATGGTATCTGAGTTTGTAAAAGTTAGTGAGTGATGCGTGTAAACAATTTGCTTGTTGTGATAAGGTGGTTGGTCGATGGCGGAGTAAACACAGTGAGCTCATTAGCAATGAATAGTAATGAGCAAAGCCCCAAGAAGGTAATCCGCCCTTGTGGCTCAGTGGTGCGCGGAAATCCCAAGGAGGAAGCAGATTATTTCAAGGTCTCTCAATTACAGTGAAATTGACATGATTATAGATGAGAGTGCAGCTTTTAGCCCACGCTAAAGAAGAAACACGGATATTTATATTTTGCTATTATCTACATACATGGGGTATTGTGCGCAGAATATTACATTATCTGGTAGCTATTTTTCCATTTCTATGAACCACTGTTCATCACATGAGATGCATTCCCCATTGTGTTTTGTCATCAGTATTTCTTTCGCCAAATGGATGGTGAATGGTGCTCACATAACATCATGTAACGACGCATTACACACACCAAACAAATTTGTGTTTCAATTAAATTATGTCAAAATTTATGTTATCAAAAAAAATCATTTCAACTGTCATAAAACCTTCAAAATCCAGCCAAAAAATAACAAAATAAACCCGCAAAAATATAAAAATCCAGATGTTAAAATCAGATGAAAGAGAAAGACAGAGCTGCACCAACAAAACACGTTGTAATTATTAAGTATGGCAAAGTTCTGCGCTATCTTGCAGACGATGCGCAGTTAATCTGCGCATTGCAGGTGCGTGTCACGTGACATGATTAGTCGCCTGTGGCGCCACCTGAGCCAGTAATCAGCAGTTTCTGTTCACCAATTTTCCCTTGTTTTTGTCATTATATTATGTAATCAATACCATTACAGTCAGGCCTGATTCATACGAACTTCTGCATTGGTTTCGAAACCGTTACCCCAGGACTCTTCCGTGTTAAGATTTACATGTAGAATCGATGCTAACTACAGTCAAAGCTGTTTATCTTGCTTTGCTGCTAATCCTGGTATCTTCATATGGTGATTTGGAAGACATCATTATACAGTTATACAAGTTCCAATATTGATGGGAATAGAACAATCCTTCAGTGTGTTCTCTTCGTGTGTCTCCAACTATCATTTGAATCAATACTGCCTGACCTACATTTGGACCTGTTTCAGACGACAATGGATTGGTTGCGATTCACCTGTACATGTACTTATACGACATAATAGATGCTTGTGCCTGTGAGATGTTAATCATACTGTATTTAACGTCCAAAACGCAATGCAATTACAGCATAGTGTATCTACTTAATGATACAATACATACAGCTTTGTACCCTTTCTATAAATACCAGGTTTATGACTGGGCAGAACAACTGACACACGTGCCGGCGAGAGCTTAGGTGTTTGTGTGAGGAAGCCATTCACTAATCACCACGTTACCACGAACCTCATCAACACAGGAATCGACACACTCACACCACCCAACCCATTATTACTGCCGTGAAAGAATGCCAGCTACATCACCACATCATGTACCAAGCCAGCAATGACCTCAGTCATCACACGATTGGCCCACATGCTGGGACACTCATGGCTCTACTATTAGCAAGCTGTGGCAATATTCAAATAAGAAAGCATTTATACCTTTTCCGTATTCATGCATTTTACGCATTGATTCACAAAGATGTCTTTCAACAGGTATATCATAGACTTACATGTACGCGTGGATGTGTGTGTGTGTGTGTGTGAGCCATTTATATTAAGACTCATTCCATCCTTTTGACATGAATGTGCAACTTCCGCGACCCTTTTGTGTACGTACATACCCCACGCAGCTCCCTATACACGCCCACTAGGAAGTGGCTAGTGCAGGTAAAAAAGATTGGTGTTCCTTTACAGTGGTAGAGCAGTGGCTTGATGTGCACCTTTACATATTGTAAGCTGGCTCGTTAACATGTGCAATTTGGTAATTGTTTTTTTTTCTGAATTGTTTAAATTTGGACTACTTACACCAGTTAATGGGTTTGGCACACTCGTGTGTTTGTTTCGCAGACGTAGCAAACGTGATTTTTCTTACCCTCCAAACGAGTACTCAGGCTCGTGCATATTTAATACATAGGGAGCCTAAGGCTACTACCTTGATAGAGCAACGAGGAAATCATTAAGGGCAAGCTAAAGTTAAACCAAATAGTATACGTACTATCATTAATGTGAAGCAAAGAACACCTACATGTGTGGGTAATCTCAGGCATAGATTATCTTTGGAGGGAATAATTGTAATTATACTTTACGACCTACCAAAGGCACACATATGTGTGGATCTCCAATTGTATTAACATTTCCAACATTTGTAGTTTCTCAGATTTTGCATTGGCCATCATTGAATCTCTGCTAGTGCCGATCATGTCACCTCTTCTTTGTCCTCATCTTAAATTAAGCATTCTCTAAGTTATATACGGCACGAGATGTCTCTTTTTATGCAGTTAATAGAATAGACATACAGTAATTATCTACCTACGGCTGAGTATGTAAGTTATGAGAGTGAAACATTGACATGATTATAACATGTCTCACAGCAATTAACTATACTACATATACATGTACATGTGCATGTGCATGCATCAGCCATCACATTGTCACTACTGTGCTTGATGGCCAAGGACGGTAGTGGGATGCTGTAAAATGATCTTTAAGCTATACATTTAAAGCGTATGCTAACCTATTGGGAGGCCTATTGCTAGTGTGGATGCTCTTGTGATAGTCGATCATAGACGTTGAAGTAATTCCTATCGGAGTGTCGTCATTGCAATCTCAAGGGAGTTCAATTTTTAAGCGTGCTCTTCTAATACACTCTATTAAGTTTATAGCAGAAATCGTGAGACAAAAGAGCATATGGGATGAATGTAAACAAAGAATGTATTCCTGTGTAAGGTGCCCTGCAATAGTTAAGTGGACGTGGACGTATTCTCACTGCGTGGCCATCCATTTGACTCCGATTACATATGTTGTTAAACCACGGTCGATTATGAAGAAACTGCCAACACTATTGTTTGACATAACGCTTGCTTATAACAAGGCATATCATTTATCAGTGTCTCTTAAATATTTTTCCTGTGCATTTTCAGGTTGATTATTGTACATAGTGTGTCTAGGAGGAATATTACGTGTGGGCGATAATACCAGTATCTGGCCAATAACTCATCGATTGAATAATAAGAAGGCTTAACCAAATCCAAAGACCACCTAACGTCAACTGATGACCTTTACCAATGTCGCGAGAAGAAGCCACATCTAGTTAGTGTGTAATTGTTATTTGGTGGATATGGAAAGTCTTCTTTAGTTTCCGTATAAATGCTAGTTCACAATAACATACGTGCATGTCATATGCGGCTACATGTTCATCCTCAAACAAGCTTAATAATTTTTTTTTACCGCGGTAGAACTGACAAATTGACACGGTTACCTTTCCCTTCACGACGACATGTATGTAATTGTGGAAATTAATTATCACTTCTTGGATGATTAAATTATTATTAACTAATCAGTAATAAATGTATTGATTCAAATGCGTTTCATAAAACTTTTTTGTTCTAACATTTAGACCAGGAAGCAAGTATTCAATTGGCTTGCTGTATGGTTCTATTGTTGTGTCAATATGTTAATTAAGTCATGGCTTGCTCTTGATGAATGGTTTATCCCTGGTACCCATAGTTCATGAGTACAATGCCACCGGATATTGCTATGAACTAAATGAACCACGGCCATGTAATTAATTAACATGGACACATCGCAAGCTTAGTCCCATGTTAGAGCAAATGTCAGAAGACCACTGTTAGGCAAACAAGGCCGGATGTCGTACAGTTGCAGCCCTATTTGATTTCAAACAAGCCCTAACCAGTCAAAATGGGGCCCAAATGTGGAATGTGTTTGGAATCCAGTTAACTCGTTTTGAAAGTAGGACACTTAACAAGCAAAATTTAACTAACATTCTACCAAGCATGGCTATTCTTGAATCCCTACCTGGGTAGTTCATAACTTTTACTGGTCATGCTAAGTTTTTCTGACTAGTCAACAGGATAGACCACCACTGTAGGTGATTATTCCAGATGCAATCGTTGACCTGCATATACATCATAGTGAGATCATTTAATCTCACTGTGGAGCTATTGTTGAAAAGAACCATGCTGCTGAACACATGTAGCCATTGGACATAGAATTTCGTCACAGCTCATGGCCTAAAGTAAAGACCATCACTGGGTTTGTCTCTCCATCAGCACAATTTCTTACCATTAGGTCAGCAGATCAGCACCTCTTGAATGCACCCACAATGTTAACATACCAGAAATTCCCTGAGCTACCACGTCCTACCCCAAAACTCACCATGTTCACCATGGCCTTGATCATACGAGTCTCTCACAGTGATCGTTTGGACACGTTGATTATTAACAGGACACCCCTGTTTGTGACCTTCAACCCTATTAGAAAAAAACCCAGTGTGTCGCCTCCCCTCCTCCCTACCTCCATGCCCCCACCGCCGCCGCCGTCGGCACGCGAGGAGTTGATGGTGACGGTGTTGCGCCGGAGCAGCGCCTTGACGAAGCCCTCCACGTTGCTGTTGTACTTCATGAACACCACGTACGACACGTAGGTGAGGATGAGCACAAGCGCCTCCCACCTGGGGGCAGTTCATAACAAGATCAATGGCAGATACAGGTTTTTGGAAGGGGGCGCACTTGGGGAAAGGGGGGGGGTCGCACTTAAGGGATTCCATGAAAAAAAACATATGAAAATGAAGTATGTTCACTGGCAATTTAAGGAAAAGGGGGTTGGCGCCCCTCACTGGTTCAGGCAAGAAACCCCATGAAAATTAAGTATTTTATATGTGTGAGAATGGTTCTCTAGTGATCACAGTACAAAAGAGTGGCCTTAACCCAGTCTGTTTATATTTTTTGTTTAAGTGTTGGAACCACAAGCAATGGCCGTATTCACCTAAGTGGTCTCTTTAAGGAAGGGATCTTTCTGCTCCTTATTCTATGAACATTATGTGTGCCTCTACTGTATAACCTGATATGTGTTGGGAAGGATGCATTAAGAAAGCTTAATAACTTGACAGTTGAACTGACCAGTGTATTTTTGCATCCCTGAAGACGATGATGAGCAAGAGCAGCGATATGGAGTAAAACGTGACGTCACGGAACAGCGGCCACCACGTCAGATGCAGTACACCCTTAAAATATAGTACTCAAGATGAAAATACAAAACTTAATTTAACCTACATATGCTATATAGCAATGAAATATAGTTTGCATCCAACGTAATCTGTTACATTGAATATCAAGTAGAAATGAAAAGAAAAATACATGAATAAAAGTGAATATGATTAGCTTTAATCTTGAATGGTCATATTCCATTTACTGTTATATTTACACATTGATTCATTTATATCATATGCATGTATGTTTTTGAATGATTGCTCTACATAAACAGTAACAGTGTATCTGAACGTAGATCCAATAACATCCTTGTATCCTTGTGAGAACAGAACCCCACGACTGAGAAGATGAGGAAAGTGTACTTTGTGGCGTCATTACACAAAGCCATCTATTAATTATTGAGCCAAATGTTAATTCTTCGGCATCTCATCAGCTGAAGACGGAGCAGCTGGTGCCCTGCTGTCATACAGAACATGGATCCCATGACATACTCACCCGGCGTGTATTATCCACAGCACAAATCGGTTCGCAAAGTCCATATTCTCAAGCTGCCATTGATATTTGTTTCAATACCATTACATTGTATATCTGTGCACTCCCTGCCGTAACCAACATCAAGCTGCGTTGAAATTGGACATTGGAGAATCACATGGAGCTAATTTTCTCGTTAGATTTAAATGACCCTAAAAGATGACCTCCATGGTAACCCTGAATTGACTCCATGTGAAGCATCATATACGTGGTGGCAACCAGGGAAGCTACACCCTTACCCATAATAAATCAGCCACTATCAATAATAACCTTACAGAGGCATGACAGCATGCCATTTGCATAACATTCTTTATATTTTAACCCTTTATCTGATTTTGGTCGTTTTGTGCTTCTCAGTGGCCAAGTTCAACGCAGCTTGATTCCGGTCCTGCAGTAGGTGTTGACACAGAGCAATCATCCACAAACGTTGAGTTCTAACCTTGGAGACGATGGCGCATATGCCGATGACAAAGAGGATGTTGAAGACGGCCGAGCCCACGATGGTGCCGATGCCGACGTCCGAGTGCGCGGCGAAGATGCCGATGAAGGAGGTGGCGAGCTCGGGCATGGACCCGCCCGCGGCCATGAACGTGGCGCCCGCGATGTCTGAAACACACATGTGACTGGTGATTTGTTCTGAATATTAATATGTGAAATGTAATGGAGCCTGCATGTATTACTGGGGACGGGTGATGTGTTCGTTACAAGGGCTGCGAACGGCTCATTAAAAGAGATGCGCTTGGTGACTTGCGCTAGATTTTGAGTGTGAACTGTAAACTTATTGTATCCAAGAGTGTGAAATCATGTGACGCAGCCTATTCACTTGCAATTCCCTGTGGTTGATGGAGGGCAATGACATGTATTGGTGAATGGTGACTTAGTAATAAAATGTAGGTGACTGGGTTTTCATCAAGCCTATACACCGCCTCTAGAATTGTGGCTGTCACCTATCCACTACCCCACTTTTCAGCCAGCATTTTCTTCATTTTAACCAGATCATGTACAGCTAAGTCCTGAGAGAAGGCACACTCTGCGTGTTGATAGACTCTCGTCCTTGGAACTTTCTACCAGAAACATACCCTCTCTCAGTAAAGAAACTGTATTTTGCTGATCACGTACCATATAAGTAAATGTATTTGTTGGAAGAGGGTAATGACATAACCCGCAGAGAGCAAGAATGCCACCGTGATTACAGCAATAGACAAAATTGCAGACACTATATTGGCTGGTGTCAATTACATACAATTACAGCAAACCTATTCCAGTGATAAAGCCATACGGTGTAGAATTTCACCTAAATGAAGAAACAGCCGATATACGCATAGAAATCGCAGAGGTGCTAATAATGTATGTTGAGTAATTGAAGGGGTGTTTCTGGCCTATATACACAGTTTATAATATACTCCAATTTCACATAGCCGATGCTAGCTCCTGATGCTCCAAAAGACGCCAGAAATGAGAAAACAATATTGTCACCCTTTTTATAGTGCATTGCATGCATAGTTTGTGTCCAAAACGTGCTGGGTCGTCTAGAATAACGGTCGGTGACCTTTCTGATAGCCAGAACCAGACATAAGTGTATCATTTTCTCCAGAAAGAGAGCATTAGTCATGCGTATATATGGAGAATCGTGAGCTCAACCAACTGTTGGAACAAAGGCTTCTGTTTCAAGTTTCCTTTGCTTCAGATTGTAACGGCAGTGGTGGCACTTACGGTTTCATCTGTCAACTACAATCCTTCCAAAGCAGCAGGTGAGACCGGAATTAAGCAAAAAAGAAAAGAAAAAACAAACAAACAATGAGCCAGAAGTGTGCCATTCTCAACAGAACCAGCCAGATCACTCCTAAGTTGAGGACAGAACACCCTCGTCCATCTCGAAATGACACTACGCTTCTGGCGTCATCTTTAGGTATTGGAGCTAGCATCGGCTATGTGAAATGGGGGGATCCGATATGTGTATGAGACAGCTACGAATGAGCAAAACAATTTACTAATGCCCTGTGATAAACATATATACTCACTGACAGTGTCAAGCCTACTTTTTTAGAGTAAGAAGAACTACATGTGCTAACATGCAGAACCAGGTAGGGGATTACAATGATGCAACTCTATACAGAAGACTGTAGTGCATGAACGCGTGTTGATGTGGCCAAAATGAATGTTCCAAGATGACCACAGTACAATATTTTAAAGAGTATATATAATGCAGTCTGTTTATGTTGGTTATTTCGCCTATTGACTTGTGTGGTCATACAGTTTAATGTATGAATACTGAAACTTGACGTTTTCAACAATAATCCCATACGCACATACCTGATAATAGAAATGGACTCTGCAGGTGTTAGAGCAATAATATGAAACTCAACACATGCCTACCAGGAAGCACTCATTCAAATATATATGAGCATAATCTTGGTGCTTGTGTAACTGTCAAGGTTATCGTGACATTGACAGCTTTTGTCTGTTAAGTACATACACTAAGTCAACACGTTCTTTCACAAGTACTATGGATGACAAAAAGATTTAGCAAGGCAATTAATTATAAAACACGTATATAAACCCAATAAAGAACCTATCGTTAGAAATTGAATAGCTTCTGGTGATGACCTTCATCAGTGGGCCACAGAACTCATTTTGAAATTTAATACTAATACACCCACATATCATTTGTCTGATTATGTAGCACGGTTATTGTTCTAGACAAGTCTTTTGTCACTAGATAGTAGTAGTAAAATTGTTTATCTAAGTGTCAAATGTCCTTGTACATACATTAAAACAATGAAATCAATTATTGTTACAACAAAGACATACTGCCACATTTGGCATACGAGACACTATTATACATTATATACTAATAAATCACTTTAATAACCTTAATCACAGTAGCTAAAACACCTCCATTTAGCCTGCAACCACAATTCTTTTATCATATTAAAATAAAGTATTCACCTTACTGGATTAAGATTAAGTTATGCACAAAATGTCTACTTAAAATCAAGCCATCGCTAAACATATACTAACTACTCATGAACGTTTAAAATACGATATTTGTCACTATCTAACTCACAGACCTAGCCGGCACCTACCATTGGAGATGTCGTAGCTCTCAGTGATCACCTCCAGCGAGGGCACGAAGAACTCGTCGCAGACGATGGCGAGCGCCATGAACATGTAGCACACGCCGAGGCAGTGCAGCACCACGGCGCCCTGCCGCAGCTCGGCCGGCGAGAAGAGGTCCTAGGGGAGAGAGAAACTATACAGAGAGGGCTCTGTTAGGGAGGACACGTCCTGGGAGGAGAGAGAAAGTCCAGCAAACCACATACCATCCGTAACGTAGAAAGGGCGGTGTTAGGGACCTAACCAGACAAGATCAGGTCCTTGGGGGAGGGGGGGGGGAGAGAAGCTGCTAGCAGGGGTCTAACCATACATATTTTGAACCTTTATCTATTTTTCTATTTTACTTTGCCCTTTTCCCTGCTAATCGATCTCTACCTCCGTTACTTTCTCAGTTTACCCTCTTGTTCTTTTTTCCTCATCTCCCTTTACCTTCATCTATCTCGCTTAATCTCTACATCACTCTTTATAGGCCAGGTATTCTACTCCATAAAAAGGCCAAACCGGGAACAAATTGCAACAGAATCGAAAACACTTGCATATGTCTTTACAACCTCTTTAGTATCACATACCGAAAGTCTACCAAAATCGACCCTTGTGAAATAATTTTATTTTTAATTTAAATAGTTGAACATTTTAAATCCGAATCAGTGGCAGTTTCAGCAATAATAAACATATTTTCAACTCTTTTATGAATATTTTATTTCAAAGAGGACCGTGGCAAGGACCAAGAGATGGCTAACAAGCTAAACTAGAAGCGTACTCATTGGAACACAAAGTCCCAGCACATAATTTTTCATTTCATTGTCAGCATTTATCGCTATTGAAAGTGATAAAGGTTACATAGTAGACATAAAGAGAAGTACTTTGCGCCATCTTCATTACTGTTGCCAACCTACTCTATGCCTTGTGAATGTGCCATACAATGCATAACCCTGCTCCACCAAACATAAAGCACAGTTACAATGGTGCAGATATCATTGTTGTTGGTAAATAAACTTCCATTGCCATGGGATGAGAAATGCCCTTGATATTGCTTTGTCCTCGAGACGTATAAAGAGCTTAGAAATACAGAGAACTCATCACAATATGCAATGTAGAGGGACATAGTTAAAGTATCGTAGCTATCAAATACTACACAAAGATGTTCTGCAACACCTTTCTGCTGAACTGTATGGGACTTTTGATGCACTCTAAATAAGCACTATGCATCCCACCGACCATTGTTGAATGCACAGTAAAAAACGTGCCTACCTCTGGATATTCTTTTCCTTCCTTCTTCACTGTCGTCAAGTTCATTGCCATTGTCGTATTGTCTTCATCCGACGTTGCCATGGTAACCGACAATAAGTGACGATGCTGCTGTAGTTTTGAAATGTCATTGAAATAGGGACTCTGATTTGAGAGGTGAGGGTGTTGGATATTAGTGTCCCACCGCACGGCCGTATCCTCTACACCACTTGGTTCCAGTACACGTCTACGGTTGGACAGGAGTGAGGATTTGGACAAGAGCTTGGTCATTTCTGACTCTTGTTTTGGCACAACCAACGGCACGCCGTATTCACCTTGGTTCACACTTGTTCTCTGCGATGTGATTAGTTTGTTCATATCATTTAATCCAGTTCGCAAACTTTCATAATCACGCATACGTTCATGGCTATGTACAGCATTTTCACTAGCAAACACCTCCCCCTCACTCCCATCTAGACTGTGGCGTTTGCTCCCGTCTAGCTCCGTCCTCCTGCTGTCAGCTAGCGGCCTCCGCTCTGTTCCTAGCCACTTCCTGTGCAGCGAGCGCCGATCCGTATCGAGACCCCTGATTGGATGGAATCATATTTGTGTATATTCTAACATCCATACATATTTAGATGTTAAGGTGATGATGAATAAAATACATCGACATTGTTTAAATATTAATCCCCCCAAAATTAACTAAAATGTATGTAGCTTTATGTAATCTTGATGAGATAGTAACACTCTTATACTTTTACATTTTATGGTTATTATGATATTGTTATTTTGCGAAAATGACTGAACGAACGCAGTTGATAAAAAGTCGTTTGATACACAAATTGAAATGTGTTCATTCCAAAATAAGAAATATAGTATCAATTTGTAAGTAATAAAACATATCACATTATGTGATTCACATACATCAATTTTCACAGAACTGATTATATGTCAAAATGTAAATCTGGTTAACAACAAAGTTCCGTCTGACCTCTGAACTCTGTGCCTGCCAAGGTCGTCTGAGAGGTCAAGGTCGGAGCAGAACGTGACGGCCACCACGAAGCAGACAACGCTGGCCGAGAAGACGACGAGTCGCACGCGCATGCGCAGCGCAGACACGCGCACGTTGTGTTTTGGCGAGGACATTGTGGAAAAACACTGAAAGTACGACAGGCGTTAGTGAGTTAGTTATTTGTTTATTATTGTGTCGTAAAGATATTCATACATAAGTGTCATTGTACAATTTATCATATTAAAATAATATCTTCCGGTGATGTAAAGGCTTATTTTGACACATTGTTCTAAAATTTGACTAGCATACAAGATCTTAATATATCAGGTCATATTATTATGGCAATCCATTTCGAGAAGGTCTTCGTCCTTCCTGGTATGAAGGTGTATAAACCTGCAATGCTTCGCATAGCTGAAAGTCACTTATCTAGTCATATACAATTTTCTACGTGTAAACATTTTATGTACACATCCGATACCTTGTGGTGCAATCTGCGTATTGCTTAAAATAAAACACATCTTATTTATTTTATCAAACTCTAAAAAGTTGGCATATATGTCCAGTGCGTTCAAACTCTGTCAAATGGACACATTGGGTAGTGGTAAACACGGTCACTGTTAAGTTGTATCATCTATGTTTACTGGGTTACATGGACAAAAATGATATGCTCATTTTTTTTCAATATCTAATTCTAGCTATAGTTAATGCAAGGCCGTAGGAAGGGCTAGGGCGGCAAGACATGTGTCTGACCAATAATTTGTGTGGGAAAATAATGCAATAATTCAATCATGGCCTGAACATTGTGAATACTCCTTTTGGGATAAAATAAAGCCCCATAATTATAGACCACAACTTTACCATTATACCGCATTTTGCTTCCTACGGTCCTGCTTAATAATAATCGGTACATCTCAGCATAGAGTAATGCGGGGATAAAACATATATAATTTCCTATGTATTATATATCTTGCTAAGCATCCAAAGCTCCAACTCTACCGGTTCTTTCCTGCCCTCTATAATCACCCAATCCTGTAATATGCCCCACAAGGTCATATTGCCTATTAGTTCACATGTCCGGGATTTTTTCTTCGGAAAGATCCCCAATTTGATGATGTAGGTAGCTGCCTCAGTCCGTAAGTGCCTACTAATGACCTGGTCATTAGTAGTTTAACATGGTAGACAGTATTGCTGTTGATTTATTGCTACACACTGTAAATAGTCATTTACCTCTTGGAAGTTAAGGGTGTCTTGATTGAGTGCTTTGAGCATTGTAATTTACCTCTAAAACAGCAGGCGGTTGAACGTCCTACCCGACCGTAACGTCAGCCACATGTTGTTGACGGCGAATGGCATATTTGTTTCAAATTGTAACTGTTCCATCCATGGTAAAAGATAGATGTATAGAGACATTTTATCTAAATGCAATGACACAGACAGACTCCTATTTTGCAGCAGAGTTGCTAAGTCCATCCTCATACCACTGTGTCCGGCAAGGTCGCAAATCAATGCGGCGAAACCCACACCTAGGTTACGTATAGCGCCGCGGATATTGATGATCGTTTTCTGTCCTGGCCATTGTCAATACGGAGCCTTGATTAATAACGTATACTGTGTTGTCTGACTGTCATATGATACCAGACGAATACAGTGCGTGGGATGAGGTAATGCATCAGAACCGCCGCTCTTTCGAGGACACTCAAATGTGAGTTGTTGGTAGTCAGACCTGGTTTCAGTGTCCATTGCAACGAAATACCGGTGAAACGTTTTTTTAAAAACTAAATCCATCAACGAGGGGCACGGCTTGAAGTGGTAGGTGTTCTAAACTTATTTGCTTCGCCATTACTGTTGTCCATTTCCCATAGCAACGGCTGGAGAATAGAATTCAGCTATACCTGGCAATTTTTGAGTTTGTAAATGGCATGTTTCCATGCTTACTACTTTATATAGACATCAGGGAATTCCACTGGAACACTATCAGAGTCATGAGAAGTCAGCAAAGGGCGGTAGCAGATATAGCTGAATCTACCACCCAACCAAAGCTGAGGTCGTCAAATCAGTTTGTTGTGTACTGAAACTAAAAATGTAAAACAACAGCCAGTGTTTCATATAGAAAGGGGAGAATTCCAATGGAACATATCAGAATATATGAGAATTTTGAGGTATATGTATTCAGATGAGCTGCTGTGATTAGGGCGGTAGCAGATATAGGGGGAATCTACCAAACCAAAGCTGAGGTCGTCAAATCAGTTTGATGTGATGAAACTAAAAATGTCCCAAAAACATTCAGCCATCCCCTCCATAATATTCGCGTGATTATTGATTCTGGGGAGAATTTCAGCAGATAAAAAAAATATATGTCCCATGCCCAACATGAAAAATTGAGCTCCGGTTTGAGGTACTTTGCACCTTGAAAAAAATACCTGTCCCCCTACCAAATGCACCGGTCCCCCTTCCTGGCAAATATTGCACCGTCCCTTAGTTGCAGGCACCAGTTCCTTTATGGATTTTGACTGTACATTGATACATGGCACTGACTGAGATGGCATCTACCTACATCTCCAGCAATGGCGAAGGTGAGTTAATTGCATCGATCGGGTGCTGGAGGCAGTACGAGTCGGTGGTGGCTAATGGTACGGCCAGAGGGAGACTGCGTAAGCTACTGACATATCCAAAGAACAAAAACCACGCGTCCTCTCCTAATACACACTGATGGAACGCACTTGTAACCACCTCTTGTATTCCAATAAAACAGTTTATATGTAAGAAGCAGGCGGGATAAATTGCTGAAGAAAAGGTGGTCTGAAAAGGCCATAAAGGAGGTCATATAAGAGTGGGACTTTATGATTTCAAATATGTCACAAACGGGCAAAACTAAGTCAAGGTTAACTTCTACTGATGCTACAATTAACTGCATGTTCAAAGGATTGGATATGCACCACTTTAACGATACAGTGCTCGGTCATAAACATGTTGATCACTGGGTTTATCAAAGCAATTACCGAAGTACCAGTATGACTAGTATGCCAATGTATATACTGCAATGTAGCTAATGACAAAAGCCCGTGAGCAGAGAAGGGACATGTTGGACAATTTGTCACGCAACCACGTGGGAGGCTCGGCGTGTGACGTCATCATTAGGTCATCACGTAGCCAATAGCACGTCTCGTCAGACCGTAAAGCCTACAGCCCACAGCAGACGCGTGCTGGTAATAGTTAAACTACCCCGCAATATCATCAACTGTTAACAGCAATAATCACTAAGTATCTGTTATTCGACACATACTATATAGCACAGGGGCAAAGAATGATAAACCGGGAAATCAGAGTCGTGTGTAAACGCGTCAAACTGTATACATTTTGAAGGCATATATAAGGCACGGTCAATTAAGATGTAAGTGACTGAATGCCCGAAAACAGAATTCTACGTTTTGGGTTAAACGGGAAACTGTAGGAGATATGTGACTAAGACTAATATTATCCTCTGTTAAGCCTCAAGTACTGTCAAATCGTAGTAGATGCATGTATGGCTTACCAGCAGTTCTCAACGCTACCTGAGCACACCCGTATAAGCACGTGAGATTTCGCTGGTCTGTCTCCTGTATCTAGTTGTATTGATTCCTGCTGGCAACCGCCACAGGACACTCTTCTACGCTTTTTTTTTCTTGGGCGATCATTAACTCGCAAATAACGACAAGTGCATCCGCTACCATTCGTGACAATGCGCAGAAACACATTCCCTGTTCTGTGGTAGAACTGATTAGCACAGTGCCGTATACAGTGTCCATGTGCATGTAGTAGGGTAAAAGTAGTGGAGATGCTATTCTGGAATGTAGGGGAATCTTCTCGTGGCAATATCACTGGCAGACGCAGATGTAATAATACGGGGGTGGTGGGTTTGGCCGAGGGTGGATATGCCACATACCCCATGGAAAATGATTTTTTACGGTGGAAAAGGGCTGCTCACTCCCCGGGGCTCACTCCCTTGGCCGTCTCCCTCCCTATGCCTATACATTTAGCGCAGTTTCGCACAAGTACTGAACAACGCCTGCCTGAAGACTGGGATCGGCCACTGATGTAGTACTTTATATAGTATTTGTAAGTCGAGTGAAACCTCCCTATAATAGGGACGCTGGCGACAGTGGGAATAGTGTCCTTATCAGTGAGGTGTCCACGTTAGACAAGGACGTGTTTCAGGCATTGCATGACCTCACATTGCATGGGAAGCTACATGCGCCCTGGTGGACCGACCGACCTCGCGTATTCGCTGTACACCTGATGCAAATGAGTTTCTGGCGAATGTGTATTACCTTATTGCTCTGTAGCAGATACTGAAACCCTTCGTGGAGTGGCTTCTCGGATAAGGCCACGCCTACAGCTATTTATGTCACTTTTATTTCCGGTTCTATTGAAAAGCTTTCTGACCTTGCAATCCAAGCTAAGTTTTTTTAATAAATACGATATCACATTACTTAGACTGACTCACGGTGTTTGAAAAATCACTTTATGTAGAGAGTCCAGTGGGGATATGAAAATTGAAACACATATTTGATTCCATGTCATAATTGTTGCCCAAGTTAAAAGAAATGCAATGGTAGGCCTACTAATTCAAAGTTTGGTACGGTATTGCAACACGATGGTATGCGCACTTTAGTAGAAACTGTACAAATAGACGCTAATTTTGACTGTTATACGATACTGAGCAGACAAATATATACCACATGATCTGGTAGATGGCTTACATATCCGTTATTGATACTACAATAATAGTAACATGGCTAGCGGGTGACATTTAAGATGTATTAATTTGGTCCATAAACAGTTCATACTCTATTTCGTCTGTCAAAACAATGTTGTTGCTTGAAGACATTGCTCTAGAAAGAACTACTTCGTCCTAACATATTTATACTATTTTTTGCATGAAGATAAATGTTTGAATATTGCTCCACAATGTCAAAAATGCGCAACTCCCCAACACTTTGTTGATGAAGATACTTACAGAAATCTTAGTTCACGTTAATAGGTCCGCTTATAAAAGCTCTGTTTGCCAAAACAGAAATATTCTAGAAAATATGTTTCATAAAACATTTAGATAATCGCATTGTCTGGCTGATAATGATCAGTCAAATGCCGGTGCTGTCAGGGGTCTCACTGGATGACTGGTCTTTTTAGTGTTGCTGACCGATTTAAAACTATTGTAAAATATCGTATTCAATTGAATTCAGTAAAATTAGTGCATTATTCACTGAGCTGGTGAAACGTATTCAATCAACTATTACGTAAAAACTGTGCTTAATATTACACATTAATAACCCCATATTAAAATAAAATGTAAAAATAATGATTTCAATTTGATAACCGAAACCAAAAATGCGCAAACATGAACACAGTCGTACATGTAATTAAAGTTTAATTATTGGTACTCTCAATTAAGTTACCAACCCTTGCTAGCTGGGAAAACCAACCATACACGCATTCCAATTTCCGTCTTTATAAGACATTTTTACCAAACATATCCAATTACCTTTTGTTGACGCTAAGAGCCTACATCATTCCATGCCACATACATATTTCCAGCTCATCACAACTACTAGAGGTAATCATAAATAAGCTCAACAAACGGTTGTATTCCCTGATCATCCTCATGAATACAAACTTAAAATGAAAGCACAAACTGGTATTCCATGTTTCACTACATCTCCTTATTGTGACTCTAAAAATATTGTATATAACTAGTCATTATCCCTGCAATGTTGCGTTAGTATCCTGTGTCTTGGCTGGACTCTCGTCTGCTATTCACTGCGCATGCTCACGGGTGACAAGAGCAGGTGCGTTGACAGGTGCGCTCGTCTTCCTTTCTCCTCATTAGGCGAGATACTCACCTACCGCAGGCGGCTGCAAAACAAGCTTATGTCAGCGCTCCGTCCTCTTGAACTGAACTAAAACTAAGGCGGTAATGATAATAATGGTGTAGATTAAAAATGCCGATCAGTACATTGTTCAAAAGACAAGCATCGTACTCAGCATTTGTATGTCACTTCAGAGACGTGCTTCCCCAGGGCATAGCAAGTGAGAATGCTGATACTTATAAAGGGGTAGTTGTAAGAATTGTTTGCAAGAAAACGGTCTTAAGACTTAAAAGTAGTGCATAAAGATTTTTTTTAATCTGGAGTCGGCCTGTTGCAGTTTCGGACATTGTGACTGATGTTGAGATTCAACAATTTGTTTTTTATTATGGTTGTGTGTTTAAGAGAATATATACTCACCTTCACAGGCCAAAATATCTATAAAACATAGCAATGTCAATTGAAGTTTACAAAAGGCATGCTAAGGTCTTACACTAAATGGCGGAAATTGAAGCCGTAACGAGTCTTGTGAGTAGGGATATGACGTAAAGCGAGAGTTAGTATGCCAAGGACATGTTTTAATCGGGCTTCAGATATAATGATTACAGTGACATATCAAATCAAGGTTGTTGAGATATTTCAGTTGTTCTAACTTAAATATAACACTGTTTGGAACCCAAACCCCACCCCCACTCCAACAAATAGAAAAAAAGAAAAATAGGAAAAGGGGAGATAAAGAAAAAAGTAAAACAAAAAACTCAGGGAAACTCATATATCTGCAGATCTATCAATTTTCAATTTGCCATTTGAGCTTTGACGCGTGACCTGAGTTACTTAGTAAAACTTGCCACTTTATTAAGTTATATTTTCTAGACAGGGGGGGGGGCATCAAATCAATTTAAATAACACGCTCAAACTGAATTTGAACAAAATTCAGTCCCCCAAACAATTGATAATACGATGTCTAATCTATTAAAACATTCGCGTGGTGTTGTGTTTTTGTTTTGTTTTTCAATGATTATAATTATGAGCACTAACGAGAAATACTACCTGTAACGTCTAGTATAATGTCGATATTATCACGTAATTTTTACTTGGATATGCTCTCATATCCCAGCCGCGGACATACATGTAACTAACATACATCAATGATATTCAGTACATTTCCAGGGAGCTGGTCTTGATGCTCCTGCCTCCACTGGGGTTGACGCTAACCCGGGGTCACCGCGTCCTGGGAAGCTCATACAACCAAGACGACGATGGTGAACAAAAACCCATCTGTCGATTAACGATACTGACAACCTTCTGAATGATTCGGCTTTAATATTCTGGGATGTCGCACCCTAGTTTCGGTCCTAGAGTGGGTTACACTATACGCTTGCCAGACAAAGTTGTTTTTCACACGACACCGTGTATTGAAGAGTTGCTCCTGGATCGTATGCCTGTGAATAACCACCGTGTGACTAACGAGGTTGATATTCACGCATGCGCGAAATAATGAGCGCTTCGTGTTATCCTATTACTGAAATTACGTGCCAGTTTCATATTATATGTTTTTGTGTGTTTGTTTGTTTGCTTGTTTTTGTGTGTTTGTTTGTCTGTTTGTCTGTTTGATTATTTGTTTGTTTGATGTGTTCGTGTATTCACGACAGTAAAAAAACTAGCAGCTTTGACCTTTCGTTCTTCAACACACTCTGGCACTTAGCTAGACTAGAAATGGGTCATCATACTGATCATATATAATCCATATACATGTATTTTGGGTTGGTAATTGGGTAGGAAACTATTAATTTGTCGATATCGTCCAAATAGAATGTCTTTTTACTTGTACAGCTTCCACCTTTTGAGGCTCCACTTTTATTGAAAATCATGCGATGAAAGAATACTATAATTATAGAGCCATTACAATGCATGCCGTTAATTTGTTAGAAATTGAATCACCCATCGGCACCTTATTAATTTGAACCCCTTTTTGACCCCTTTCTGTGGCTCGATACCGTTAACATGGCCATCCCTTACACAGTATGTTTGACGGGTCCAAGAGTGGAAGATGTTGATCACAGGCGGGGTGGATGTTGTGTAGGTGCCATTCAAGATACGATTTGCTCCGATTTGCAGGCCATGTGGCATACACCATTTCGATTTGAGCACGATCGGCCACCCCCTCGGAGACGGACTCAGTTGGTGTGTAGGTCATGATATTCATTTCAACTTGCAGGTAAACCTATGTACATGTATATTGATGGTTGTTTTCAATGTCCACATGACATGGATCCTCACAACAGTGATTCGCACTTTAGTCAATGATTCATCACTGCATGTCGACGGATGTCATAACGCACCCCTTGACTACAGTGGGACTTGGGAGGTAAACAGAATAATACAAGCCCTGGGGATAGACAGCTGTGCATAGGGTCGGCTGGTGTGCGTGATCGTGAAGGGGCGCCTCTTGACTGTTCCAGCTAATACAAAAACACAGGGACAACAATGAGTCTCGCCATTAACATAAGCTTAACCGTAAGGCTTATACCAGTGCGCATATTGAAATCATCAGGACAGTGCACCTTTCCATAGACTTTATGAACGACTAGTTGACACAGGGGCTTTGAGTGCATTATAGCAATCCTGGGTTGTTTGGAAATGTTGCCTAATCTTCAAATATAACACAACATGAGGATAGCCTGAACAATTTAGAAAATATAAAAAGCCAATCAGCTTGGCGTACTTTTGCTGTGGGATGGCGCTGTTTTCCCGTGCCAGTCATGTGATACAGAAGTGTAGATGGTATGTACATGTACTGTTACTTTCAGGTATTACATGGAGATAATCAGAATTAGGGGGTTATCTCCAAAGTTCATGTACTTGGATGATATTCTGTCAGTATACGTTCAGGATTCTGGAAATAGATAATACTGTTACTTTACCAGAAAAAAATAGTGAAAATGTAATTTTGTAACAAACCGAAAATTAATTGTCAGGATATGTTGTGATATTAATTTAAATTCATTAGAGGCAGGCTTTTACTTGTTAGTGTTGTTAAATGGAATGTAAAATACTACAAGTTCTTGGGCTATATGTACATGTATATGTATAAAGTGTCTGGACATATTCATGGTTTCAAGCAAAAAGTTTTCAATTGTGTATATCTTTACGTTTTGCCATTTAAATTTGTAAAGAATACAGAATGAAAATAAAAAATATAAATGAAATAGAAGTATTTATTGTTACTCTAAAGTAAAATGTATTCCATACATATAATTATGTAAGTGTTAAGTTTGAAACATAAAGTATAAACCGATTAAAATAATTTGATTCAATAATTTATTAGCAACCATAACTGATAGGAAAATTGATTCAAAAAGTCGAAAAACCCCGTGCATAATTGAATAAAGTGTACATGATGCACAACAATACACATAATGACTAATCTGTAATTTACAAACATTGAAAAAAATGACTCTTTTTAATAATGAGCAAAACATCGATTTTTTATTCAGTCACAACACAATTTCATATTGTAGCTATAATTAGAAAAATAGAATAGGATTCATCATACTAAAATGGCAAATAGAAAATAAGAATATATCAATCACAGTTTAACATGATCACAGTCATAAAGGCATACATGAGGCACAAGTACACTCAGGGAATAGCTCCCTTCTATATACAGTCACTACGGCCGCTTGCCGTAAATGACAAGCGTGCACAAATACAAACTTGGAATCAAAGCACATTTTGAAAATATAGTGACAGATAATTTAATGGGGCGGTGGCTATTCTGTACCGTAGTACCAATTTGGCAATGCCCATACACACCAATGATTGGCACACATCCAACTGGATCTACCAGTGACAGATTGAGGTTTAGAGCATTATGACATTTTTTTTTCATTTTCATCATGCATGGGTATACATATTCTGTTATGGAATTTTTGCATAAAAATACCTGTACACATGTTGGCAAAATTTAAGAACGTAAAAATGTGTGGGAAACCCTTAAATGTTTGTGGTCCCTGGGGGTGGTCCGCTCAGCACCCCACCCGACCCCCACCCCCTCAATCCATCACTGGTATATGGCCAAGCCCATAGCTGCCACTATCTAGACACTTTCCTTCCTAATTTCACATAACTACAGGGAGTGTTGTAGCTTCAACAAAAGTTTAAAAACTATATAATTTAATTTTCTTAAAAAAGTCTAACATGGCGTGATCAGTGAGGGATCCAGGAGAGAGGGTCACCAACATCACATTCCCACCACTTGTGTGCATCACTTTGGCAATGACCTGGCTAACATAGAGGTTGTGGAGTGCATTGACAATCCACACTCACTTTGACTCATGGCCCCCTATCAAGAAATCCTGGATCTGTCACTGATGACCACATCTGCTTGTTATGATGACTCCGCTATGAGCTGGTGTAGTCCTCAGAGTGTCTGCGCTGTGGTGAAGCATGCTTGTTGTCAGGATGTGCAGGAGCCGTAATGGTCCCTGGGCTGGCCTCCTGCATGGCAAGCATAGGTTTATTATAGTGGTACTGGAATTATGTGTGAATGAATTGTATAACAATATGATTTTATTATCATCATTATCAGCAGTCAAAAATGATCAGAATTAGAAAGTTTAAAATGTTCTAGTTATTCTAGGCTTTGTACGTGTATCTCACAATGATAATATGTTCCATTCTGATCCATTACAATGTGGAATATGTAATTGTTGTATGAGATCCATATAACTCACACCATGCATAAGTGATAAGTCTAAAACAAAGCAAATTCCTCAAAAACCTCACTACACACTGTTCCCAAATCGTATGAAAAAACTAAAATGTGTAAACCCAAAGTTCCCGTCACATCTATTATGTAATAAGCAAAATCAACATGCACATTCCACATAAATTGATAGTTAGTGTTAAGTGCAACCAACATGACTGCAATGCGCAGGCATGGGTCTTATGGAGCTTGCAGTTCTCATTACACTTATGTTGACAAAACGCAATAAATGAAGATGAAAATATCACAACCAAATCAAAATAACAAAGATAACATTACATTTTGTTAATCCATCACTGAAATAAAAGAGCATTTTATTAAATTAGTCTGTTAGTGATAAACACTTTTTTATTATACAATCCACGTTCATAACAGAAGAGGCATTTGTGTAATTTGCATCAGCCAGTCACACTAATCATTTCAGTTTCCAAATGTTATGCTTTGACTTTGCTGTGGTGAGTCGTTAAAAATCAGAATTACCAGTTAGTTAATAACAATTGCCTATTAGCATTTACTGGCAAGTAGACCTAACGATAGCCTTGTCCATATATACATCCATATATTACGGATTTTAATAGGATCTAACATATAAGAAATATAATCTTACCAGTTCAGACGTGGCATGCTCCCTGGTTGTACTCAGTCGGCGAGGGGGGTCGTTTTGGTGACCATCCAGTGACCGCCGTGACCCCATTTCTTCCGCTTCTGACTCGTACTTGTAGCTCATCTCATAGTTTGCTGAAACAAAAATAAAAACGATGTCAAGGTTGAGCTTATCTGTACATAGCCTTTATGTTCTTGTAAGCTGAAGTTTCTCTAATTCATGTAGACGTTTGGCAAAATCTTTTAATCATCATCACATTCAGTTGCTAGTCCAGTCGTGTAAATGATAAAAAAAACTAGAGTATTCCACCACTATACTAACGTTTGTTTGTTGATATATTGCCTAGATAGTGTAAAAGACAAATTATACCACAGCGTCCCAGTACTTATAGACTCAGAGAAACATCAGAATGAGATATGATGAAAGATAGTGCTCGCAAACACTGCAGTAGAGCTAGCTGCCTATCACCCCTGCCCCACACACCCCATGTAGAAACTAACCTGCGACAAACCCAGTGTATAAACTGATCATGCGTTTCATAGGTACCATATTTGTTACATTTGGGTTGATATTTAGATATATTTTACCTAATTATTGCTGCTTAGGAACTCTTTCCCTTTTGGTTTGGGGCGAGGCGTTAGCTGTTTAATTAGAGCTGGGCATGAAGTAAAGTCTCTGTTCAACATACGTTTTGTTTTGGAGTAACAACCTCAATACACAGTATCCTACCCCTACACCCCCCCCCCTGCCCCAGCACCCACCTCCGGCGGTGCCTGCCATGGCTGTGATGGGGAGTGCCGCCTGCCCCCCGCCGCCCTCCTCCAGCAGTGCCTTGGTCTCGCCCTCGAAGCGGTGCTTCACCCGCTGGGCGCCGCCACGATCCCGGCCACGCCGCGCCTGGATCACCTACATAGCACCAAATTGTCAGCAGACGGCATTTTATCATTCTTTTTCATGTAATTTCATTGGTTATCAGGATCCACAAATATCCGGTAACCCGGAGAGGGTTATCATCCCTCTCCGAAAAGTGCTAGCATGCCTGTACTCAGCCGGACTACTTTTTCACATTTTTAAGAGCAGTGTTGTAATTGTTTAGAAATGCATGATGAATACAAAACTGGGTTCGTTGTGCAACATGAATTATTTTACCAGGATTCGTTCGTGTACTGCATCAGACTCGCCCTTCGGGCTCGCCGTGATACACCACAAGAACTCACCTGATAAAATAATTCACGTTACAACCTCACCCGGTTTTGTCTATGGCTTTGTCATTATTTTGCATGTATTTTGATGTAATTGATTATGCTACTCCAGAATTGCCATGCCTTGTAAAAAATAAGCTGTATCGGTACTGACCATATACTTTGTATATGGCTAGTTGTCGGCGGGCTACTTTAATCCAGTTTCAAGATGCACTGATTCCAACTATTGGTGGATTCTTTTAAGCTAGTTTATTTGTAAACTCGGCCATAATTGTTTGACAAAGAATGATAAATAGAGTATCTGGGTCGTTGTGTATCATGATTATTTTTGAAATTGAAATTTGGTAAAGAAATCAACATTTATCATTTCCACTTTAAAGTGTATTTAAACAATTCAATTGGAACTCTTGCTGTGCAACCGCCGAAGTAGCAATCATGACTTCCTCTTTCAGGGAAAAGGAATAATATTTGTGAACCAGAAATGCCCTCTGATTGGAGGTTCCCTGACATGTTATTATATAATTCTGATTGTGAGTACTGTATAGTGGCACTAACCTGCTCGTTGAAGAGGAACATGAAGAGGAACACCATGACGCCCTGAAACACAGCACAGCTCAGTGTACAGTGTGGAGCAATATTGAATTGTGACACTGGGGTATTTCAATGTTTTCTAATTTGTGTTTTCTCCTGTGACAATTAGAGAGAATGAAGTTTTTTCAGTGTGAATGAAGTTGTGTTTTAAACGAGAATGCCGCTCGCTTAAAGCTCACAAATAATTCTGTCATTTGCATTGTTTTTGTAATAGAAGAGTTAAAACTAGTACGAATGGTTTTTATTTTTATTTTTGTCACACTCAAGATCAACATTTGCAGATCCAGGTGTCCAGAATAGAATAGTTAAGGGCATAACATAATACCATACCATGAGACGCGTACGTGAACATGCAAACTGTAGTGGCAAAACCCACAATCTTCTAAACAATGCGTGTGAAGACATTGTTTGTGAGCGATCAACTATGAGGGGCAAATATACTCTACCCCATTCTCAAATCCCAGCAAAAATCCATGGCCATTCTCATTAATTTTCTAACCATTCTCATTTCTCATTTTCACAGTTTTACAATTTCTCCCAATTCTCAAAGAAAATGGACCCACATTCTCATTTTCTCATTAAAAAATCAAGGGCCATTCCCACAATCTCAAAATAGGTATATTTCCCCCTAATCTATGATGCCGTTGCGAGGGTAACACTAGGGTGATCCACTGACCAGGATGGAGTTGGAGACGGTGAACAGGATCTGGAGCAGCATGAGGTGGGTCTGGAGCGCGGCGGCTGCTATGATCCAGGTGGCCGTCAGGGTCGGCAGCAGGAAGATGCAGGACCGCAGGCCGGATCTGTTGATCCAGGGTGTGGCAGACATGAAAAAAATACTAGATGCGGTTGCCAGAGTCTCTACATACGTAAGAGTGTGGTCACGCCGCAAAATTGACGTGTGTCGATTTACTAAAGGACCAAGCCAAAAGTTGCATTTCTGATAACTAAGTTAATTCTTTAACTTAGCTCAGAGACCCCCCCCCCCCCCATGTTAAGTTAATCATTAAAAAGTTGATCTAGCGGAACGCCCCCCCCCCCGCCCCCCCCCAGGCAATGTCTTAAAAAGTTGAATGTGCACTTTAAAAACATTGATTAACAAATGTTTGGTCTTAAATTTAACTATATAAATGGAAAACAATATGAAATAACAAAGTTTGGAAATGGGCTGTTAAAAGGTTGATTTTGGCGGATGGCACAAGTTAATTGGGCCTACTTGACCCCACAAGTTAAATAATAAACTTAGAAATCCGACATTGATCTTTTGGCTTGGTCCCTAACGTATGTCGAAACTCTATATTACTTTATATTACATTGCAAATTGCACGGCATTGGTTTGCATTACATTACATGATGTTGTGGAATGATGGAATACAAATACATATGCGTGAGAACCTCTCATCAAGACGACCAATACTATACATGTGACTAAAGTGGTCTTACCACAGAGAGTATTATAGTGGAATTCTGCATACATAATGAACTTTTGAATCACATCTCGGGGATAGTTGGATTCGACTCTTTGGGCATCATTGAACATTTTAATATGGATTTAAATTACATTCGAGAAGCTTTCTATGTGAATTGGAACTGGTGCAAAGAAAAAAAGAAGAAATTGCTGTATTGCAGACATTTAGATTCCTGAATCACTGCCGAATGCGTCTACTAATTTCAGATCTATATACTCAACCCGGTTCCGGTCGGCTGGGTCTTAATGGTTCCCGTGTGTTTGTAAAGTGTGATGGGTGCGAGGGGACTGGGGTAGAACAAACAGAATGTCAATACATGTGACCTGTGAATTGTATAGTCACTCACGCTGCTACCACCAGCTGGGACTTGCGCTTGGGGTCATCCTTGGTCACTTGGATGTACTTGATGCACACGTACACCAGCAGCAGCAGAGTGCCCTGTGGATAAAGAGTGCTCGTTACATGATCGAAGCTAGGAAGCTAAGTATATTGATCATAGCCTCATTTTGCTTGAAAGCACAGCTTAGTAGATAAAAGTGTCACAATAGTCTAGCATATCACGCTATCAAACAACCAAAATTCCTTTAAAGCATGAGCAGCGGACTGGGCAATTGTCACCCACCAACAACCGCATACTCAAAAAAGTGCATTAAGTGTAGTCAGAAATATTGTGTGGAATCTATCACATGTAGATTATGATTATGTCTGTATGCCAAAGAGTAAAACTGCTCTTCAGTGGTAGATCCAGAACGCATTCATTTATAGTATGACCACAACCGGTGACTTGGAATCTATTCAAATTGATGTCAAATTGATTAGACAATTGGATGAGAGGAACAGCTGTAGGCGAACCCTTAAACCGTAAACTGTAACCAGACGTAAATGTTGACCGGTCATACTTTTTACGTTAACGTAAATTGTGTTAAGACCCCCCCCCCCCCTTTCCACCCAACCCCTTACCAAACACCACCCCTGACAAAAAATAGTCTAGCTGTAGTAAAATGTAAATTATAATCGATTATACGATGCATTGGACGGCTGCCATCTCCTCCCCGCCCCGTACCCCCACTTACCGTGGCCAGCACCACGATGGGGACGATCCACAGCAGCTGCATGGTGAAGATGTCCTCGTTGATCCAGCAGCTGAGGCAGACAACGGGTAAATATATGCTATAAAATGCTATATAGATATCTACATGCTAAACACATGTCGCACAACATTCCTCATCGATTATCAGGCATACAATACAACATGTACAAACAACTTTTTTTTCTTTTTTGTAAACTTGTAATATCATAAGCCATATTGAAGCCTTTTTCAATGCAAGAATAATAAACCTTGAGAAACCTTTCCAAACTTATTTTCATAACAACAATTCAAGTTCATTCTGTATCTAAGTAGCAAAATGACTATCTTAATTACTAGTGTCTATAATCAGCAAATGAAGACCGGGGTATTTTAGAATTTGACCACTCCATTGCCGTGTCAATCTTGAAAATGAGCATGAGTCGTTCGTGCCGATCAAACATCACTCAGCATGCTCACTTTCACAATAGACACGGCAATGGAGTGGTGAAATGCCATTCTATCAAGGAAAAAAAGTCTAACTATAGTCTGTCCGTTTTTATTTTGAAATAAATCATATAATAACGGTCTCGTGCGGGGCTGCGTTACTTTGAAGCGATGACCTAATTAACGGAGTGGTAGAATAACTGTGGGCCCACTCACTAGTGCTGGGAGCGGTAGTCCTGGTAGTGGGCCACCAGAGCGATGGTGACGAGGACCACGGGCAGGAACCAGCCCAGCGCCGTGTACTGCCCCACGCCGAACGCATACACGCCGTCATGGCCTAGAGCACGGGAAGAAGTGTGTGTATTGTAGAATTAAGTGAACTCAGTATGCAGCGTACGGTCTCATTGTTCAAAGAATGAACACTTCTCTCATCTTGTTTTTTTTCATTCATGGTATGGACAAGAATTTAAAGAACTAAGGACTGTCATTCGGCCTGAAGAACCTCTTGCGATAAGAGAGAAAGTCTCGCCAAAATGTGAGTCCCAATGGTTTCTGTTGGTGTCTTTAAATTCTTGTCCATAGGACTCATTATTGTTATTAATTTCTATTACTTTTCTGCAACATTACACAAAACATAAAACATAAACCTCTAGAGGTTTATGTTTTATGTTTTGTGACATACGTAGTAGAAGATTAGTAGAAATTAATAAAATAAATGTATGTAGGGCTTGGTAACACAGCTAGTAAGTCACCAGATTAATAAGAATGCAAGCAGGTCAGCTATAGGCATGTGCAAAGAAAGGTGTGTACACATATGGAGGGGAATATAAAGTGTAGAACTGTATGCAGTATGAAGTAATAGTATTACAACACAGTGCACTTAAACTATGGCTACTTTTGCCCCCAGAGACACCGGGCCAGAGTGTTTGGCTGCGATAGTCTGCTGGTGCATCCATGCCGGGTCAGGGTGGGATTGGAGTGCTTTTAAACTTTTGAACTTGAAAGACATCCTGCTATGTACTGTACCGAACCAGGCTTGTTTTGGCCACAGGTTTACTTGTGTTTTGTAATCGACTTTTGTCGATCATACATAAAACAATGGTTGCTGGCTGTCAATGTTTTACTATGTTTGTTTACCCCTCAACTAGTGCTCATCACAAGCAATGTATGTAAGCAATGTAATTTTTATCTCTATATTGAATCAACAACCACCTCCTTCTGGTCTTGGTAAGCATAAACGGCCATTATAACGTATCAGTTGGTATTTCTATTGGTTGACATGAATACAAACACATATCCATGCAGTAGAACTTCTCTATTAGTATTACTAGGTTGTCAAGGGTTAAACTTGAACCTGGTCCCCAGCCCCCTCTGACCTTTGACCTCGTAGCCAAGGTAGAGGACGTAGCAGAGTGAATTGTAGATAGATGTGGTTTCATTTTTATGTATACATTCAATCAACAACCACCTCTTTCAGGTCCTGGTCGGAGTAAACAGCATTTACTTATCAATTGGTATTCTATGGGCCTGACCTTTGACCTCATCGCCGAGGTAGAGGACGTAGCAGAGCAGCCAGGCGAAGGCGCCGAGCACGGAGAAGTGGACGCCAGCGGCCATCACCGAGCACACTTGCTGCAGGCAGGGGGAGGGGGTTACGTACTTTAGGCTGGTAACAGTTATATTGGGGACCGTTCAGTATTTATGACAGGATGGTAGTGGCCAATTATTGCAAATATAGTTGGATGATTATAGTCGAATTTTATATAGAATGTAAGTATGGCCAAGTATAAAGTTGTAGTATTGCCACATCAAAATGTATATAAATTATGTTAATATCTACAAATTTAAAAAAAAGCAACAAATGTTTTTTTTTAAATTGAATGTGTGCATTTTTAAATTTAATGCGTAAATGTATGATGTACACTGTTTTTTTGTTGTTTTTTTTTAAATACACTGTCTAATACTGAATGATATTGTATCTGGCCTCATAAGGTTGACATGTATGGGAATAGGAGGATTTTAGGATTTTAGGGCGAGCCATGAACTTTTGTCACAATGTTTGGTGGGGGGTGGTTATCATTTTTTTCACACACTTTTGAGGAGGGTGGGGGGTATAATTGTTTTCACAGAAAATGTAAACCTATTTTTTTAAAGTTCTGTACTAAAATTTATTGTTTTTATATTATGTATATCCATCAAATATAATAAGTGTTAACTGAAAATGATTGTGTTAACTGTTAGGGCGGTGAGGGGTAGTCATCAATTTGTATCACATGAAATTGAGGGGTGTTACCAATTTTTTTATAGAGAGTTGGTTGGAGGAGGGGCTATTGATTTTTTCACAGCATTTTTGGAAAACACTCCTAGCCCACCCTGTCATAAGAACTGAATGGTTCCTTAGCTCTAATGTCATGTCTTTATCAGGACACAATATACACTCATACTTTTAAAACATTGATGGATATGATAGATTAAAATCCTATGCGATAAAATGGGCAACAACCACTGTAGAATTCTACATGGAGCCTATATATTGTTCTTGGTCTGAGACGTCTATATATTACAAATGATGGCAGCTTGAGACTTAAAGAAAGTTTACTTAAAACCGAGTGTAAATTGTTGATAGATGTGGTTTCATTTTGTAAATTTCTCTTGCCATGCAATGACAAATAAAACATAATCTGTCCATACCATAAATATAATTGATTTATCACTGCATGGTAAGAGAAATACAATCTGAAATACGCAACATGAAAAAATATCCCTTTAAATTGTGATTCAGTAGTGACTACATAGTTATGACATCACGTCAGCTCTTTAAAAATTACATGTTTTCCTTAGAAAGCACGTGACCAGTTGTTTTACAAAAAAGTTATCAATCTGTCTGCTTGGCTATACTTGGCCATACTCACGGGGACCTGCGTGTACTCGATGAAGGAGATGAAGATGATCTCTGCCGAGCCGAGCATCATGAGAAAGTTCATGCGGATGTAGGCACGCAGGGTGTCCATCAGTCTGCAAGCAGAGAGTCCAGCGGTGAGGGGCATCTCTAACCCGGCCCAACTAGTTTATTTGAATGTGAGGAAGCTACATGTACCACGCAACGCTCCATTTTCATGTTGACCGATTTAATGACCAGTTTAATCGCAATCTGCATGCGATCTGTCCACTGTTTTTCATCAAGGATCTGCTAGAGCAAGCCAGTGATTCTACCGGTAGATTTTAGTTACGGGGAGCAAACATTATACCCTGAGATCGGGTGTAAAATCCAACTGTCGGTCATTTATTTTTGGATTGTAAACCACTATTCTGAGATCGTAAAAAAGGACAGCTTGTACTGCATCCAACTGTATTCTGTAATGACCAATACGATTTGTATCTGTGTTGCATAGGCAGATGCAGGGGGCGGGGGCGCAGGTGGCACGCGTGCCCCCTCCTCTTTCCCCACCAAAATACTTCATTTTAATAGGTTTTTTCATGAAATCCCTTAAGTGCCCCCCCCCCCCTTCCTTAAGTGCGCCTCCCCTTTTCCAAAAACCTGGATCTGCCATTGGTGTTGTACATTGCACTAATATATTTTACACGTTTTAGACGTGAAACAGCTACCAATACGGACATATACACGTGCAATGTAGACCTCCAGTCCATCATATCATCTGCCATAAAAATGTAAACATAGTTATCTATTTCTTATTGCACTGCAATGTGGACATTGTTATGTGCATGAACAGCGTCATCACTGTTTGAGCTATTTATAACATTGTATTATCATTATTGCGATTATCCTGGTTCGAGCCTCCGGGCCCCAGTGTCCCTGTACCTGTATCCGGTGATGATGAGGCCGGCCCACAGACACGCCAGCGCTGCCACCACGCACCCCACGTAAGGCACGAACGTCAGCGCGCCCCCCACACCGCCGCCAGCCTGCAGCAGGGGAACAGTAGATAGTGATGTCTGGGTGGGACTTGGGATGTCTTTTTTTCTTTGTTATTGAGTTTTTTTACCTTTTCTGTGAGTACGTGTGTGTGCGTGCGTGTGCGCGTGTGTGTGTGCGTGTGGCTGTCTGTGTCTGTGTGTGTGTACACATGTACATACAGAAAGTCATTGACATAACTAGACAAAAATAGAGTGACCTCTGGCCGTTTCCGGGTTTCGCACTCTCTTTTCTTATCACAACCCCCACGATGTTCGAAATGAATCAACAATCTGCGATTTGTTCGCCATGTGAACGTTATGGAACGACAAGGAAGACGTGCGCGGGGTGCGTTATGGATGCTTCAATGCAGCTCATAATCAATGTGTGAATGGGTAGGAGTTAGTGATCAAATCGCATTGGCTCACGGTATCAATGAAAGTCATAGCTGTGCTGTCTGTTTACCAAGTTTCAAGGCGTTGTACACTGTATTTGATTCAAACGTTTGAACGGTATACACTGCTCGGTTAAATTTGATCATGCAACAGAAATGACCACACGAGTCGGTGCAGTAATCTATGTCTTTATGTACACAGTAAAGCGGTGATTTTTTAGCTACCCGTGTTCACAAAGATTAGTTTACTTTGGTTATTCAAGAAAAAAATGTACACAACACTTACGGTACACGTACGTATATAAGATGGTAGTGAGGTTTGATCAAGGTCGCAGATAGCTGCCGAAAATTTTTAAGTAACTATTTATGTCTAAATGTTGTAGTTTTTTTAAAAAAATGAATTTACTATAGATTTATATGATAGACACTACAAATGAACTTTTACAATGACAATCCAAGATTTTGTAAAACACTCATTAGCGGACAGTTTGCAAAAATGCTCGCCTGTACATATGTGTATGTATATTATTTGGTTGCCACATACCCTATGCATGTACTTTGATAGCAACTAGTAGGCAGTATAAGTATGCCATTTTCAAGACATAGCAGGAACATCCTAATACAAAAAAAAAAGACAACAACATTAAAAATGACTAACAATGCAAATTGTAAGTTAACAAAGTCGTTTTTATATCGAGTGGTCCTATTGGAAAGTAATGTGAATCAATTATGTGGTTACATACTGAAGCATCG
This sequence comes from Streblospio benedicti, assembly GCA_019095985.1. Classification (NCBI taxonomy): domain Eukaryota; kingdom Metazoa; phylum Annelida; class Polychaeta; order Spionida; family Spionidae; genus Streblospio; species Streblospio benedicti. Next base: position 40,927,630 of record CM032665.1, read on the forward strand.
CCTTTTATCGAACACGTACAATGTACATGTGATGTTAGTTCGGACATTTTCCGTGATCTGAACTTGCACCTTCCAATCACTCCATAGATGCTCATAGTTCACTCGTCAATATTGCGTGATTGCATGCACAGTTTTATGCATATGTATGGTTTATATACTCTTCCATGGAGTCAATCTGATAATGAATGTTGGTATCCTTCTATTCTTTTCTTCGGGTCAATATCCACAATTAGATTGATAGTGCCTTTCATGCACCAGTCACTCCAAAAAAGCATTTCATCACCGCGATTGTCAACACAACAGCCATGGCAGAAAACCACACAACTCCACATCCAGAACTCCTCAAATCGCATTGTCTGTAAGTGGCGGCCTAATCGTATTCGAATATTGAAACGACTAATCAGATTTCTTTCCACTTTCACCCGATCGCTGCTGCGGGCAGTTTTGTAAGCTCCACCAAAGACGAATCCTTCACAGCCTTTCTGTTTCGCCAGCCTTTGCACAAATTCCACAGCAGCCACCAACTGAAACAACCCGTCAGTGTGAACATTTTGCCGCCAAGATACGAACAGAATTTTGTACCTTCTATTTCAGCTACGTGCGAATCTAATTTCCCTGCATCTGGATCTGTTGAGTGGAAAGCCAGTGCTACGAGTAATGCTAGGCACTGGGTACCTCATAAAGTTTTTCAAGCTCGACTTCCATCCCGTCGGCATCAGTTACTAGCACACATGACTCCTCTGGATCAACTCGCCGGTCAAATAGGCTCTTCTGACACGGCCAGCCATTCTGTGGGGTAGAGTATGGTGAACGATATAGACGTTAGGCACCAGCCAATAGCAAGGGAGTTGCCGTTTATACCACAGCACGCAGACTCTGAATTTCTTTCGAGCTGTAACTGCATTCCTATGTGCGGGTGTGTCTGTATGTTCGTCTTCTTCTGAACTCATTGTGTTGTAGTAATTTGATAGCCGATGTTTTTTTTCTTACAAGTGACCTATGCTATATTCATTGAATGAGAGTTCGTGTTTTCGCAAAGCCCTTATCGTTCACAACAAAAGGACATTCTAAATTACGGTACTTGCATAGCACATAATTTTATGCTCTCAGCAGTAGTACTGTGCTCTGTGTGTTTCTGACCAACCACAAATTGATGCACTCGAGTGACTGTTGTAATCGCTAATAGATTATCTCCAATGAATACCGTGGTTGATGTTCCTCACGCAGTATTTACAATAATAGCATTATAGCGAACATATTTGAAACATCATTGTCCAAGTAAACACTGACTGCACTCCAATATTGCGACTATAAACAGCCACATTTACATTTACATTTCAAAACGTTTGATATATAATATCGGCTACAAACTAGGCAGCCTATCACACAGCCTTTAAATTATTTGACATGAACCAAGCCTGTAAAAGCAGACATCCTATGTAGTCCCTTCTGTAGGGGCAATGTTTCCACCCGAAAAAGTACCAAAAGGTTGTTATACATTTTAGAAAGGGCTGTATCCATAGATTATGAAAATCAATTTCTTGTGTGGCTGTTGGTGGAACAAAGCGTACTGCTTGATTGAAAATGGGTACCTAAGAAAAAATTTCTACTTATTAAAAAATAAGCTGTATCTCAGAAAATGGTGTAATGCATGTTGTAGAAAGCAGTGATAATCATTTAATTATATTTGCTCCATGCCTATGTGTGTCTAAAACAAAACCAATATAAAATTTATTCTGAAAATGTCTGTTTAAACTAAAATTAATGAGTATTTTCGGGGCCCATCTCACGGAATTTGAGATACAGTAAATTTTGTTGAAAAAAGTTTTTTCTATGATTGTACAGTACATGAAAAGTATCATATATGATGATATATATCTGATGGGAAAATCATCTAGAATTCATATAAATCAAATTTGAAATCATCCAGCTCTTTTTATAAAAAAGGTTATAGTACATTTACAGACCCCTACCCCATAGCATTTTCGTTAACCTGTATATAGGGGTATGTAGATATGAGTACTTATATGTTCATAAAACATGATAGATGATTATGACTTTTAACATACATATCATGGGATATACTGATATGATATACTAGCAATATTGGAGTGCTTTTGTTTTAACA
>CM032665.1:40944086-40954676 GCA_019095985.1 Streblospio benedicti
GAACTGTGAACAAAAATGTACACGAGTAAGTGATGTGATATCGTTGTTAGTGGATTGCAGTAGTCCCACGTCACTGGTGGTTTCAGTATTCAGTTCAGTGTGCAGTAATGCTCTATATGGGACTAAGTTGTTCCCGTGTATGACCGACAGTACATTTAACATGTCCTAGCATTGTAGGCAAACACTACTCGGCTTGATGGCGTGCCCAGCAGTGTGTCTGAAAATAATGCAGAATCTATCGGGTTCCTTATGATATCAAGAGGCTCATAGATTGCAGTTGGGACGGTAAGATTGTTTTGTTTTTGTGGAGTAGTTGTGGATCTTGCTGCTATGTGGTATCTGGGAGAGTGAGGTGTGGGCAGGTGTAGAGTTGTGGAGACTGTTGACGAGAATTGGGTCACTGGTTGGGTGGTCTGATGCATGTGCTGTCCTCTGGTTCAGGCTGCTGAAGAAATGCAGCATCCGGCACCGTGGGAGAAGTGTCTAGTGATAGCTGTCTGGGACTGGTGAAGAGTTGTCAAGTTGCTGAGCTCCGGGCAAATGCCGACGTGTACCTGGTCCCAAGAGGCGTGGCCGGAGGCGCATGGTGGCCGAGCTACAGGGAGTGCTGACGTGTACCTGGTCCAGTGATGCTAGGCTGGGCACGCAGAATGACCACTGCTTTGAGAGACTAGGAGAGGTTGGGGGAGGCGAGGCTTGAATGCCTGGTTTGAGCCGCTTCAGAAAGCCTTCAGCTCGCCACTTTTCATAGAGTAATGTGAGAGCCCTCTTCATCGATACTTTTTGTTAAGCTGCAGGCTGTATGTCTGGATTTGTCTCTTGGGAGGAAGAGAGTCATGATTATGTCGTAAAACTAATACTACAGTCCTGTGATTACGTTTGTGCTGCATCTTAGTATTGCCAATTTTATGATATCCAAGAATCATGGAATATCCACAGCAGAGAATGGTGACCATCCATTTGGGCATTCAAGCATTTAAGCACTATCTGTGAAGTGAATATTGTCATTGTACATATACAATTGGGTTAAACCGTTGCCAGGTGTGCATGGTCAATGGAAGAAGAGTTTCTAGAGGTCACCTCGGTGCGTGCAAGCTGACACGTGTGAGGACATGGGAGCCCGTGGGCAGCGCATGATGTGAGCTTGGGTGTAAATGATGTGTGTGTGTATGTGAACGAAGGGCGCGAGCACGCAGGAAAGCAGACTGACCTTGAGGATGAGATCAGGTGCGCCTGAAGTGGACCGGGGAGTGCAGCGAGGGCCGAGGGCCCGGGGTCGAGATCATGCGGCCGAGCATGGCAGGCTAGGAAGTAGGACAGTCAGTGGCTCAGCCTTGACATCAGATAGGAAGGGTTGTGGTCAAGCCGGCCGCAAGATGAACATGAGCTCACGGGTGTGGTCAGGGAGTTCAGGAGAGGCTGATGAGGTCAAAGAGTTCACCAGACTTGCATAATGCCCGATAATTACATGCTTGACTTTCAAACACTTTACACATCTATTCCGGTTAACTATTGACAATTAACAGATACATCACTGGATTTGTACCTATCCAACCAGTAAGAATAACGCTGGAGCTATGTGCAACTTGGTAATGATGCGCTTGCTCAACATTCTCCAAAATATGCATTGCTTCAGGTGCATTATCACTCAGGAATTTTGGCGAAAAATGGGATCTTTCTGAGGTATTTTGGTGGGGAAAGGGGAGGTGTGCACACCGCTGTGCTCCCTGGATCTGCCTATGTAGATATTGCACGTGTCATGCAAAAACGCTAGACAACAAAAAAATGGACTTGTGTCCTAAAATAATGTATAACTCACTCCAGATATATCAACTTTATTATGACATTGATATACAGCCTCGTTCTATGAGCAAGGCAGCTGTTAAATGCCGAAAATTTGGAATTGATTATTTATTTATATTTTTTGTAGTTGTTCAAATGAATTGAATTTACGTTCCAAGTTCGTCAAGCTTCGGCAAAAACGACTAACCCACAAAGTGTAGTATGTACCTATTTCAGGCATCCAATCTCCGACAGTAGTAATCCATTCAGAGGAATAACTGTTGTGCACATGCATACAATAGGGAGTTTTAAACAACATGATAGATAATTTACTTCCCTCCCCATTCATAAGCTTTGCCCAAAATATTAGCAGTCTCTGTTAAATGAACATTTCGGTTGGAAGTGAACCTGCATTCATTCTGCAAGAACCATACAGCGACCAGATGAAGATTTTAAGTTGAAGATTACATGTAGCTTGCAAAATCTCAATTTTAATTTACAGATTTTGTCAATTTTAAAAGGACCCCAAACCTTTGATCCATATCACAATATAGGCATACTATACAAACAATTCTAGTGGTGTTATACACTGAGTACATGCAGGTGGTTATTAATGTTTGTTAAACAATGAGATAGGTGTGAATTTGAAGTTGCTGGGACATGGAATAAGCTAAAGCCGTTGTCTAGAACCATACAATACAACAGAACACAGTAGCCTGATAGTGTAGTCTGTATGAAACCAGCTGCGGAGCTCTGCTCGTCGCCTTTTGAAGAATAAACGCCACAAGCCTGACTACATGCATTGTACCACCCTGGTGGAGATGCACAGATTGGACTTTTTGAGAATTTTGGCAGCCGCAGACCTTCATTCTTTTTCTCATTTTCAGAATTTTGGCAGCTGTGGACTGCATTTTTTTTCTGTTTCAATATTTCCAGTCAGTACTTTGTTGGGCAGAGACTTCATTTTTTTCATGAAATAAATGCACATCCAGACTTCAACTTTTTTTCATGAAATAAATTCACAACAAGACTCAGAGAATTTGTGACATAATGGGTCTTGCAATAGTGTTGGCAAATCTCTTTCTGTCTTTTTCAACATTTATAGTACAATTACGGACCCGGACTTGGGAAATTGACAATATATAACTCACAATTCGACTTAGAGTATTTATCAACAACAGGACTTGAGTTTCTCGTTCAAAGGTCATTAGGTCAATGTGTTTTATCTCAGCGGTTTATTTCAGAATTTGACATCCGAACGGAATACATCAACATACTTATGGTACAACAAGGTTATTGGAACAAAAAGAGTAACACAGTTTGCAAAGTTCACAAAAATCACAAGATTTGTTTATCAATACATTGCTCACATTAAAGTTCAGATATCTGGAGTGAGTTATACACTATTGTAGTACACAAGTCCAGCTTTTGTTGTCTGGGGTTTTGCTCGACAAGTGCAGTATTTACATTACATAGGCAGATCCAGGGAGCACAGGGGTGTGCGCACCTCCCCGTTCCCCACCAAAATACCTTATTTGCATAGGGCTTTATGCATGTTTGATATTGAACGCACATATGAAACCCGTGAGATCCCTTAACAGCGCCCCCTCCCTATTATGAAAACCTTGATCTGCCACAACACCAAAGTGATTTGATTTTGGTCACTTTGACAATTATAAGTGTGCTTTCCACAGGGCCATTTTTGTTCAATTTTCAAAATTTTCTGAAATAGCTAACCTAATGCTCATAAAAACAATCAAAATGGGTACACTGCTTACATGTCTACAGAACATTTAATGTGTTCCATTTTGGCACTTTGCCTATTACATACAGTGTACACCTTCCAGAGAGTCATTTTGATTTTAGTGTATCTATTTTTCCCCTATGGTTTCAAAACTGTTTGAAACATGACCATCAAATTGGCATAATGGTTATAGTTATACTAGATTAAAATTACTCAGAGCATCATCAAAGTAATGTACTGAGCGATGTTTAGAAACCACCTGTAATCCAATGCCAAGTAAAACGTAGATCGGGTGAATTAGGCATCACAAAAGACTTTTCTGCTTTAATGCTTTGATTGCTATAGAGTCTAGTAAATTTCTGCATTGTCCATTAGTCAACGTTGGTCTAGCGATGCTGTGCTCTCTGAGCAATTTTGATCTAGTTGCATTAGTCTTACATTAAATGTATCACACATGTAACATCAGGGCACTTATATTGCAGGAATGATTTTAATGATAAAAATTTTAAATTTTTTGTGCAGCTTTGTGCAAGAAAAAAAGTGAGAATGATTAAGAATGATCAAGAAAGATTGAATAACATTCTCAATACTTTTTCCTCGTACCTGACAGGCCCTTAAGTGACATACCACTTTTGATGTTTAAGAAATCATCTTTAACTGTAGATAATATTTTATAACTGATTTGTCATATGGTAATTGTATGTCAAACTAGGCTACATGTAATTCTGCTTTGGAAATACACTGGCCAAGATGTTGACAATGATGCAAAATATTACTGGATAACGCAAGAAAATGCAAGAAAATGCAAAAAACAGCTTTTTTGTCAAATTACTAAAGTATCATGAATAGTGTTTTGAATAATAGATTGGGCCCTTATATAATATCTTTTTCATTAGTTATCACTAATACATCATCTGATAATTATTCGTATGGTATAAACCTCTATGTTTAACCTCATTGTATAAATGATGCATGAGTGAGACAAAATTATTAATATATTGATATGTATACAAAGATAACAAACAAAACTATTCAGAAGAAATTCATTGCATTTATTTACGTGTTACAAACAATGAAATAGAAAAGGAGTTCATCATTCAAAGCCGGTTGCCAACAAACCGCCATCTGTACAATCTCTGGATGAGCATCTGGAAGAGCGTCTGTCACACACACTCACAGCTGGGCCTCTGGGCTATGATGAAAAGAGAATGAATAAGGTAATATTGTCTATAACCACATCTATAAAGACTGTTATGATTGCATGGTTTTCCTCATCTTGCCACAACAAGGTATCTCAATCATTTAGTGTACACTATGATAGATGTTACTATATATGAATCCTGAACTAGGTAAGATGGGATTGCCTATATTTTCATATTGGTTACTGATTGTAGTTTTAAAAATTTTTCAAACTGTTTGTTATACCCTGTTTTTCATGGTAAAATACATGTGAATCTTAAAGGATGCAATATTTATCAGAAAACGATATTCAATTGATTTTCAATAGCATTCACAGTGACATTACAAAATGTATCTCCAAGTTTGTCGAAAGAGAAGTATTTATAACTTTTGTGATACTGGTATACATTTTAATTTGTTAATATCATGCATGACAATTAAGCCTTGATAATATGACTTGTATTAAATTAAATCAAAGACAAAACAAAATGGAGTAAAAAGTTGTAATATGTTTACCATCGTCCATCGCACAAGGATTACTGTGCTCCTAGCTGGTGGTGGTTCGTGTGGTGGTGGTTCGTGTGGTGGTGGTTCGTGTGGTGGTGATTTGTGTTGTGCTGGTCCATATGGTGGTGGTCCAAGTGATTGTGGCAGTGTTCCTGCTAGTGGTGGTGATGTTATCCCAACTGTTGGTGGTGGTGAGTGTTCATAAAGTTGTGGTACCCATAAGCCACAACGTTTAGGAAATCTAATGAGACAAAAACCTCTGACACATTAGAATAAAGCAATGTAAACTGCAATTTAGAAATAAGCAAATCTACTGCAATAATGGAGAAGCGCATAAAATAAAATTGGTGAAAACCCGGCTAGATCCCTTTAACCAAAAACGTGGATAGATATATGTTATAGGAAGAGAATAAACCGCCAGTAAATGGAAAATTAACTGCGCCTATTATATAGTATTTATTCAAGTAGAAGATAGAGCTGGAAAGCTATGAAACACAAGTCATGCCCAGAAATTTCAGAAGGTGTTTAGCAAATTCAAGAGTGGAAAAGCATCTATATGTTCATAGAAACGGAAAGTTACTCAACACTTACCCATTGAAGATTGAGGAGCATACATGGTGTGTTGAACGTGCTTTTGAATTGTGAACTCTTATGATATTAGATCATATTTGTTGCAATGTAAATGTAAATGTGGTAGTTTATAGTCGTGATCCAAGTTTTGCTCTCACCACTTTACATTTTGCACCAGGTCATTGGCACACTTGTCGATCAATTGATCATTTCTACCATACTGGGATCTGCAGCATATTCAGCACACAATGCTCATCATTGAAAAAGTCACTCCTACCCACTTTCCGTCCAATTTCTAGGTGCTACGGAGCAATGTGCAACTATTTCACGTGACTATTTAGGGATATCCCGACTGGAAATCAAATCCACAAACTCCCTATCCACTTGGCCAACAAGTGCACATGTTAAAGTCAGATAACAGGTTTCAATATACATGTATACTTAATTTCTTAAGTTTAAAAAAATAATGATGACATCTCGTCCATGCCAATACCTTCTAGGGAATTCAAGATATTCTACATGATGAAGAGAAGCCGAATCAGTGATGCAAAATAATTGTGTACTTTTATTGCTTACTAGACTAAATTTGTTTTAACATATATGCAATTTTCAAATGTAATATATTTACTGGCTGTCTCATTGGTTATTTTGTGCTATGTATGATTATTTTCAAAAGTTTTATAGTGCGAAATATTGTGTGACACGTAAATAAAGTATTATATAAGCAATCAACCAATAAATAAATAAATAAATAAATCAATCAGATGGCGGTTCATCTAAATCACAGCAGCACTGGTCTTTAGGACAGCGGTAATTCTCAGGGGCATGCCAACGGCAGCGGTCAGCGTCACAGTAGCCCGCCCCCCTGATCTGATTGCACGGGACATCTCTGCAATGACACTCCGGGGAGTAGTGCCAGCTGTTTGGACATTTCAACCATTCTGAAAAGGACAGAGATGAGTGTTTTATTAAGTATTTATATAGATATAAAATAACACATGCAAAGTGTGCACAAAAGGTGTTTGTAAACGGGAGGGTTCCAAAAGAGCACCATTGCTCAATAATTCATTCTGAGTGTAGGATAGCTTATATTTCAATACTTCTCATGATTTGCATTAAAACTAGAGTACTAGAAACAGTAAGCATAATACTTCTATGAAAGAGATTTTGCTCGTTGGCAAATACATCTGAATAAAATGAAGATAAGGAAACTCTGGTCTCTGGCTTCCCACCTACCGTCTGGACAGCAGCAGCAGTGGCCGGTCTGGCAGCTCGCCTTACACCGCTCCCGCGCACACTCCTCCAGATGAGGCTCGTCCGAACACGGGTTCATCATGCATTGGCACTCAGTATACGATGGACACTTCGGCTCCGTATCTAGTAATGGCAACAGCCCATTCTCAAAATCTTAAAGATACAGTCTCACATACCCAATGATTGAAGACTTCTGAGTCATGGTATTCATTGAGTGTAACATTGTCTCATCTGACTGTTGTCTAAGTTTAAAGTACGTACAAGCTGGCCCAGTTCTTAGAATAATGTAAATGTAAATGTGGTGGTTTATAATGGTGATCCAAGTCTTGCTCTCACGACTTACAATAATCATTTTTTTACATGGCCATCATCAGACATTTTTTATTCATTATTTCCTAACAGGTCCTAACTGGATTTATCATATCTCATCGTTCCTTTACATCCACTGATCTCATTCCATCGAGCCCCATTTTTTAGATGGCATTTATAAAAAAAGCGTACCTCTACAGCAGCAGTGCTCCCCTCCACAGTGCCCCTCACAGAGCTCCGGATCACAGAACTTGAGGCCGAGGTCGGAGCAGGTGCGAGTCTGGCAGCCGCACAGGTAGTCCTCCTTACATATGTCATCAGCGGCCAGGTCTTCTTCACAGTTACAACAGTGGTCCCAATGACAGTTGTCCTGAATGGAAAGCAATTCATAGATCACAGGTAGGGCCCTGGTATTGTGCCATAATGTGTGTGCTATAAGCAAAGTGCTGACATTTTAGCCGCACGTCCTTTTCAGATGTGGCCCCCGCCATAGATCAGGGCTTAAGATTCCCACTCTGGCAAAATATTTGTCTTGAACCCGTTTGCAATAGTGGATCAAGGGTTCACTTTGCACTTTGACCCAAAGCCATATTTTCATTTTTTTTTTATTCATTCTGCCACTGGCTATTAATTAGCCATGTTGATGATGATAAAACGGTGAAAAAGAATCGGTCAATTTAATGTAGAATGATATGTCTAGGACAAGTTGCTTCTAAACGGCAACAATGAAATTGTACATGTAAGAAACAAAATAATTAGTTCATTATAAGTGGTGTTCAGTGATTGTAAACCTATTCAGTGGCCATTTGTTTGTTGTTTGCTACATCGGATGTGCACTCTTCAAATTGCTTTCTAATTGTAATTGCTAAATGAACATTTATGTGTACTAATTTTTTTTATCTGCCATGAATCGTCATAGAAGACCACTGTAAATGCCTCTCCATCGAGACCGTTTGAGGATAGGTCCTGGATGGCCTTAATAGCAGCAGGTGTTACTGCAAAATAATTAGTTCATTATAAGTGCTTTGCGATGTTAAATGAACATTTATGTGTACTAATTTTCACGTTGAATCGTCATAGACCCGTTTGAGCAGGTCCCAATGTACCATGGGCAGTATACGGGTGCATCACGTCCAGGCATTTCACCTCGAAACACACAGTACCATCCGTCCAGGCGATTTATCCTCGGTCCAGGGGCTCTGTAACAGGTCGGGTTGGTTTGGTTCGGTACTGGTATGTTACCAAACTAAAAATTCTAAGGGTATGGCTTGGGTTAGTTTTCCCCCTCAAAATCTATATACGTGCAGTTCAATCACATGTACGTTACTTAGGGTACGGTTTGTTCCGGTTTCTAGGATTTATTGAGCTACCCGTAATAGAAGCGTAATATACCCATGCGTAGCTTTTAAGCTTGTATTTGTGCAAAGATGAAGTCCTCAATGAGTGGATTAGTTTTATATATAGTTTATTCTCACAATTCTCGAACCTAAGGGATCAATCACACACAGGGAACAAGGGCATGGAATGGAGGATGTCATAGACATAGATATACAGACATTTTAAACATTCGGTCACGCTAGTATGGCATGGTCTTCCTATATGACTTGTGGGGGTATTATCTTTGAGCTTAGAGACACAACAAAATGGAATAAACAAATGTGTGCCGTTGATCATAGTTGGCATCCTGCTTTATCTTATATTATCTCTCTGTAGTTGAAGGCGTTAATGAAGCCACATTCGCCTAGAAATGGTGTCAATAGTCGTCGCCTACTTTGTTCCTTTTGAGTCCTACTGTATGTAATGTTATTGTGTACAAAAACATGACACGCACTGCATTTTATAAGTCATCTAAAACAAAACGTTTAAAACATCTAATTTTCGGGCTATTTTATGTAATTATGTAAATGCATTTATTACCTGGGTCGTAAGTTGGTGGATGTGCATCTGCAAATAGATCCAGTGTTACAACATCTCAATAACTTGTCAGTTGAATAATAAACCATATATATATAAATGAAGATGAGCCACATATTGGGATGCCACACATTGTTTCTGTGGATCCCGGATATTTTATCAAAGTGGTGTTCTCTATAGCTCTCTCTCAAATTAGCTTAAGGAGACTTTCTGGAGATAAAAGAATTTGGAGGTAAACAAAGTCTTAAAATGTTCTTGGTTTTTTAGTATAAAAGTACATGTACATTCATTTCCCTTTTTAAAAATGTATAACATTTTAAACGTTTCGGGAATGGAATTTGGCTTATGGACTATACAAAAGATCATACAAATACAATGAAAAATTCAGTCAATGTTAATTTTGACTGTACCGAAATTGTATACATGGTCTTTTGTATGGTCCATAAACCAAAATCTATTCCCGAAACCCCTAAAGTGTTATACATTTTTAAAAAGAGAAATGCTTGTACTTGTATTCTACAATAAAAACCAAGCACATTTTAAGATTTTTTTTATCTCCAGAAAGTGTCGTTAAGCTAAAATGTGTTTGACATTTAGTTATGTATTCTAGCTTTGCTAATGTTTCTGGAATCATCACATCACCTGCACATGAATGCAAATATACACAAATCAATTAATTAGAATGTCGAGCTGATAAAAGAAATCGACGCTGTCAGAATTGCTATAGTCTCAATGACAATATTCCTATATGAAATCAAGATGGACATACCCAGTTTGTATGTGGGCACATTCAACATTCACCGGCAAATAATTAGGATTAACATGTACTCACATGCAACATCCGCCAGACCAAACAGGATCAGCAAATAAGGTGTCAGTCGCAGCATTCCCATCGCTGTTTTTGCTTCTTTCCTCATGCAGCTAATTGTTTGTTGTGACTTAGTTAAAGCATGAGCATTTATCTATTCAGTTACGTATCTTTAATTGATCTCAATATGCCAATATGTTGAGTTATTGTTTCTATAAAGAGCACTTTGTAACTATTTATATGAGTTGAGAATGTACCGTAAACTGTTTTCCTCCACTTCAAGAGCACACGAAGACTGCCTATATATACTGTAGGTTTAAACATGTCTATAGACATTGTCAAAACCAACAAAATAATACTTCGATATAGAATCCAACATTATAATAATATTTCATGTAAATCTCCTTTGTTAAGTTTTGCATCTGGTTAGTTTTAACATTTTAGTGAGATTATATTCCGATATTACAGTTGTTTTGAAAAACATCTGCTTCCACATAAATCAAGTTGTCAATAAGATGCTATT
>CM032665.1:40960480-40990444 GCA_019095985.1 Streblospio benedicti
AACATCTGTTTCCACATCAATCAAGTTGTCAATAAGATGCTATTTGCATACGAATAACCAATAATTGATGTGTTTTTTTCATATATATTTTCCTTTGTGTTATATATATATATATATATATATATTCATACCTATATATATAGTATATATATATGTATTATATAAAGATTGTTACAATTGAGTTATATCAATGCTGGTCATAGCTGTTAACGTGTAATGTTTTACACCTATGTTATTCAGTTATATAAATGTTTTCCGCAACCAACCTATGTGGAACATGATCAGCTCCTGCATTTACACAAATGTACCGTCTAATTGGATTCTGAGGTAATGTTCCATCCGTCACACCAATATTGCCACATTCATGTGCTCCGCTTTCCACATCTATGGTAATTAACTATTGACAATTAACAGATACATCACAGAACCTGTGCCCATTCAATCTGTAGTAAGAACTCTGGAGGAATGAGCAACTTGATAGTAACGTTAATGAGCTTGCTCAACATTCTCCAATATATGTATTGCTTCAGGCGCATACCCACACATCTGGTCGTTTGGCGAAAATTGCCACCCTGCCTTTGGGATGATATTAGCTTATTGAATGCCATACTGGTAATGAGCTGTCGGGACGAGTAACTCATCAGCCGCCATATCGACTATTGCCCAGCGTGATGCCAGACACTATGGAGGGTGCGGCGAAACGGTAGGCCAATACGTGTATGACGCCGCAACCTTTTTACAGACACGTGTCCACAGCTTGAAAATAATTGCTTGAATGGCCATTATTAAAGCCTAGTTACAGAGTACAGGGAGCTTCATTGTCTTGATAAAAGAACAATATTTAGCTGTATGTAATGATTTACATACAGTATTACGATTCCTAATCACTTCATTCATGTATCTAAGGTAGTTAGCATATGCCATATTGTGCTGGTGTTTGTTTCTCTTTTTATATGCTTTTTTATCCCAAAATATTAAAATATATGCATATTTTTTAAATAAACGTTTTCGACCTGGGTTCTATTCATACCATTAAGTGTTACCATGTGTATAATGATAGCATGCTGTATCGTTCCAACACACAGGCCAAGATCAAGTGCACTTCCCAGTCCATTGAATGCATTGCAATTGGTTACTACGCTGAGCATGATTATTAAGCCGCAGTCATGTGTTTCTTTTCTGCAGAACAATGGCAATTCGTGTATATGACTTGAATGATAACTACAATCAAACCAGCTGTATGTCGTAAAGTTGGTGTGATTCACCCCGAGCCCGGGCTGTTGGCAGCTGAGCTAGCCGCTGGCGCGCTGCCAACGCTTTGTCTTATAAATGCTACGGCGCAGTTCAGGCGCTACCTCATCACTAGCTCAACCCAGTCCAGCTGTGAGCTGCGGCCGTGCCGTACTCCAATCCACTACAGTGTAAACGTTTAGGATTCGACATGTATTCTCCTTTTTGTCCGGATGCACTGATGACAACTGATGACAGTCGCAAGTTTTCCTCTGCTCTCAGTGTCTAAACATGGCCGTACAACTATACACGATATGACCACCTACATGTACTGCAGAATACACGTGTAAATTATTAAGATAACATTTAATGATCAGCACATTCGTTTTCAACATCGGTAAGCATGCATACCGCGTCCATGCTGTCTGAAAAGTGCGCTATCACTACGGTAGTATGGAACGTCGGGATGACGCATCACATATTTTTGCCCCAGTGAGTCCCGCTCACTGCTCACGTGGCCTGAGAAGAGCACCGTGTGTATAAACTGTCTGTGTGTACACACCGTCTGTGTGTATACACTGGTACTGTCGTACACGTGAGTATGTGACTACATCTCAGAGTGCGGATACAAACAAATGTTGTAATTGAGTCATTCACGTGATTCGACCATATGCCATTAAATTGTATTTACGTGGATGACATCCATTGTATTCAGGCACAATGTTACGTGATTGGTTATAACTGCATGGATACACTATGTAGATCTTTGCACGTGGTACATATGTATCAGGATTGAAGATACAGGCACGGGCTTGTGGCCAGCGATACCATCTGACACATACGGTGATAACGTGTACCTGGATACGATGTGTTCAACATACTAGAGAGAACAGCACTTAGTCTACCATAGGCATATGGTTTGAAGAAAGTGAGATAAAAGTGCACACACATGTACACCCGCTGGATTGATGTTAGTTTCATCCACTGCCCTCCATTTGGTTTTATTTACCATTTGTCTTTATGTCACATAGCGCACGTATTGCTGGACGTTCACGAAATACAACTTAAATACCACTGCTGTTGCTACTCGTGCTGCTGTTGCTGCAGCAGCCACTGGCAGATCCAGGTTTTTAGAAAAGGTCGGGCGCACGCTTAGGATTTCAGGTATGTTCGTTACACGTAGATGCTTGCAAATATGGAAGAGAAATATGTGCACGAAATTTAGGGATGAAAAGGATAACGGGGGAGGTGGCGCAGGGCGTAGACTCCTACATCTTTCTATGGGCGTTGGGCGGGATCTAGGCAGAATTTGAATATTTTAGCATGCTTGTATTTTATCGTTTAGCACATTGTAATCAACAGCAAACGTGTCGTAGCGACGTCCCAAATTTCAGATGGGTTATGCCAAGTTTTATACCAAACATGATCATGCACAAAATAATCATGACCTAGATTTCAAATTCACTGTCTGTAGTCTTAGTAGTCCCATCCCCACTCCAATGATCACTTATAAATCTGGTGAAATATTTGGATGAATCCCACTAAATGTGATAACCTCTGACATCTAGCGATAAAATGTTGCAGTTCCCTGCCAAAGCAATGGACCTGGGCCACTGTAAATTGACCCATCTGCACATGAAACGAATTACTGCACATACACAAGTTACAAAATACGTAAAGGCAGATCCATGGTGTGTGTGGTTGTGATGGGGGGGGGGGGGTGCTGTCATTACGCGCCTCCACCACTTTCTTCATTCACAAAATGTAACTTCATGTCGACTTTGACATCTCCACGACACTTTGTGCCTCCAATACTTTAAACTGAATATCAACAAGCATTTTCATATCAAAATTAAAATCTAAATCTACCATATTCACACCCAGTCTACAATTAAATAAACATACTGAACAGAGTAACAGGGCATGTTGTCTCCACTGCAGTTTCGCCATGGAAGACTCGGTTGATGACGACTACGCGGCTCACACCAGAAACAGCCTGTATCAACTACAGCAGGACGGCCAGTACACAGGTATTGATGACGTCAACCTCCAAGGAGATTTCATCTACTTTACAAGTACTCAATACAGGAACTGTTCCTTTATTTTGATTAGTCTTACTAGGTTTACCAAGGCCTAATCATAAATGAACGACTGGAGACACAGTACAACGCTGAATAGAGATTTGGCCGAGATTAGTTGTTTACGTGATTGGCTTTTACACATTTATGTAAATTGAGCCCCATAGGTTAAGTGGGATGTAATATTACTCTTGATACTACCAGGTATATCTGCCACCCATATAATATCAATGTATGAACATATGTCAACAAAACTGTATAACAATAGTTGAAACTATGGGTATAGTGTATTGTGGTGGGTTTGCTCCAAGGGATACAAACTTCATGCAGATGGCCGTAGTTTTCCGCCGGGTGTATAATACAGAGAACACGGATAAAACAGTGGTGGGTCAATGAGTATCCCCTGGAGCAAACCTGACCACATGCTAGACCCACTGTGCCGCCACGCGGCGTTCACGTCACCCCCACAGACGTGGAGCTCACGTCGCACGGCCTCGCGCTCGCCGCCCACAAGCCCGTGCTGGCCGCCGCCTCGCCCTACTTCGCCGCCATGTTCAGCTCGGGCATGAGCGAGGCCACCACCAACCAGGTGAGGGCGCTACTGTCGTTGCTGCTGTTGTTCCTGTTGTTCTGTTGTTCATCTGCTGTTGTTGCTGCTGCTGCTTCTCTTCTTGGTTCTTCTTCTGCTTCTGCTTCTGCTGCTGCTGCTGCTGCTGCTGCTGCTGCTGCTGCTGCTGCTGCTGCTGCTGCTGCTGCTGCTGCTGCTGTAACTACGATAAGTCATTTTTTAAACATGGCAGTGCAGATCTCGGGTATGTGTGGGAGCAGTTTTCATCAATTTGACCACTTACGCGAACTGCAGGTGTGTCGTGTAAACACCATTATGGCTAATGTATACCGTCGATCATCATAAATGCAAACAGTTGCCTTCAATAACAATAACGACTACCTGTATATAGACACAGTCAGACCCCTCAACAATCAATTACCACATCATCACCTCATTGTGTCTGTCGCCGCCGCCAGGTGTCTCTGGAGTGCGTGAGCGGCGCCACCCTGCGGAGCCTCGTGCGCTACATGTACACGGCGCGCGTGGACGTCAGCGACCGCAACGTGGTGGAGCTGGTCAAGGCGGCAGACATGTTCCAGGTGACCACAGCTAGCAGTCAATTGAAATGCGTTATCACAGGTTTTGTTTATAGTTTTATTCCATCAACTATATATTCACTGCTAGCTATATAGCAAGGCCTACAGATGAGTGATATTAAGAACAAGGTGTTTCTCTATAAATGCACTGCGTGTTTCTCGCTATGAAGCCTTCGCACAAAAAGAGGCTCTGTACTTTCTAATATAAGTTAAGTATGCATGTATATGTAGTTATTAATATACACTACTCTATATATATATTTCTGTGGTTGCAGTTGGAGCGCCTCAAGTCGCGCTGTGAGCTGTTCCTGGGCGCCGCGGTGGCGCCGGCCAATGCGCTCAGTGTGTTCAACCTCGCCAGCACCTACAGGATGCACGGTAACAGCGGGGGAGAGGGGAGCCAGGCCTGTTTACGTGGCGGCTCTATATTATAGCATGGTTTACTACGGCTTATCATGTTAAAACTGTACTCATCAGATAATTCAAAAGAGTTTACTGAGTTCGAAATACCTCAATGTCCTCATCAAGTTCGCGTTAAGCCATCCAATTATGTACTTCAGTGAATATCTAGATATCTAATCATCACAGTAGTTCTACTAGAAGCCTAAATGAACGACTTTTAACAAGGAATCTGTGAAAAAAATAGCCTCTATTTA
This sequence comes from Streblospio benedicti, assembly GCA_019095985.1. Lineage (NCBI taxonomy): Eukaryota > Metazoa > Annelida > Polychaeta > Spionida > Spionidae > Streblospio > Streblospio benedicti. The sequence continues at coordinate 40,965,591 of CM032665.1, forward strand.
TCATTATTAATTCTCACGGCTATGGGATACGCAGTACACAGTTGATATATGAACAAACGCGGCAGTGTGAGTGACACCTGATAATGCTATTTGTCTGCCTGCTGCTCAGGTCTGAGGCAGCGCGCGCTGGCGCTGCTGCTGACGCGGTTCCCGGAGGTGGTCTGTGGCGCGGAGTTCCTGGCGTTGAGTCGCGGTGCCGTGCTGCGCCTGCTGCAGCTGGACGACATCGCCGTGCCCCGCGAGGACGTCATCCTGCACGCCGCGCTCACATGGGTAACACCAACCAAGAGAAAATAACACGTTTACAAACCCACATTTCAGGTTGATGGGCTTAACACATTTAGGTCTTGTAAATGCACGTGAGGTGGCCAAGGGTTGATTTCGTGTTACCTGACATTACATGTGCCAGCTACCTCGTTTCAATTTAGATGTCTCAGATATTTGCAAAACGATGAGGCTTATAACCCTGTGCAGCACATTTACGAATGGTAATGCTTTGCCGGTTGTAGGGTGAGCCACGCCCCGGACACCTGTCGCGCCGCCGACCTGCCGTAGGTGGAGCTCATGACGCCGCCGTGCGGCTCGGCTACGCAGCAGCAGCTACCTCAGCGGGCTGGTGCAGGGCGAAGGGCCGGGTGGACGCGCCTTCTACTGCAGGTAAGACATACATCCTGGACATGCATATAGGCATTGTTGATCATGTCAAGATTCTGCAGATTATCATATTCAATGATTCTGTTTTCAGGTGTACATGCACGAAAAGAATACCTGTCATACAGTAATGATTTCTTACAAAATCATTATTAGTAATGATTGTTCATGAAATAGAAGCAACTGGGTATAGGTTTTGTACCTTCTTGTACACTCGAAACATTATAATTTCAGTAAACGCTATGATGATGCGTTTACAGCATCCAAGGCAATTTGAAATACCAAAGTGGTACATATTTTTAAATATTGGGACATTAGATGCATAATAATATTCATAAAACTGGGGTAAGTACAAATGCGCATGAGAGCGGGGAAATAACCCTCACACCTTCTACTTCCGACAGCCATGCCCGCCCACCCCCGCCGCCGCGGACCCCTGCCGCCGACCTGCAGGGGCCGCCTGGTGGCGCGGCTGTGTGACGCCGTCACGGGCCGCGCGCCCGACGCCGCAGAGAGGCCGCGCCGCCTCTACAACAGACACGTGCGTGCACTGCTGCTGGGAGGAAAGGTAACCGCACGGGCACTCATAACATGTGATAACAAATCTATGCAAATGCCATACTGTTTGTTTACCCCACCTCCACCCACCCCTATTCCCAATTATATTTCATATGGAGCATTGTTGATCGTTTGAAGTAGATCAATGTTTGTTATGTAACAGCTCGAAGATGAAGAAGCAGCTCTCAACAGTCCAAATTTGCTTGTGTTTCTGATAGCCCTCTATACGACCAAGACAAAAAGCAGGGGGTCCAGATTAGCTTCTGTATCATGAGTGTCTTGCCGGCAGCATGCAGATGTAGCTACATGTGTGTCTGGAATATAAAAATTGCATACACTTTACTCATCTGTCCACTGTGATTTTCAGGCTGACGGCGCATTTAATGCAATGACGAATGACGTAATCTGGGAGCTGGTGGTCGCTCCCACTCCGCCCACCTCACCCCCGAATGATGGAGCAGCGGCGTCCAGCAGCCAGTGGAGCCAGATCAAGATCCAGAACTACGTGGATGACTCGAGTCTGCGCTCCATGCTGTCGTGGGTGGGCGTCAGTGTGTGTGTCAGTCAGAACAAGCTCATCTTCACAGGTGAGACCGTGGACACAAGGAGTAATACTTACTTACCGCTCTTCGAGTGCAAGGTGGTGATATGTTGGCGTGCTCAGTGCTAGGGCTGTTCAGCGCTAGGGGTCCAAGCAGTCTTAAATTAAAAACATAACAATACTGAAGAACACGTACAAAGGCCTTGTACTGTTGTGACACTAAAAATACTACATAGACAGACTGTAGTTACACAGAGTTCAACTTTAAAAAGAACAGTTCCTCACATGCACATACATGAGTACTTTGTTGCACATTTCCCCCCCACCGTTCTGTGTAGGTACGGACGGCCTGGGCTTCTTCGAGACGTCCAAGGTGGGCGTGCTGGAGGTGGGCGGGGGGCTGCGGGCGGCGGTGGAGCGTGCACATTGGGCCGGCTGTGGGCCGCGCGCACCACGCCAGCCCCGTGCTGCACGCCGCGCAGCGTACGTGCTTGCCGGCCTCGCCAAGAGCCGCGTCGACGGAGAGCTGCTCTACACACGGTGAGCGCAGAGTCATATTCATGAGTTCCGGCAGACATGGTATGGGCCTCGTGTGTGTTTCAGTAGATTCTTATAGAATGTTTCAATATGTGTATCATCATGCGTAAATGCGATACATAATATGCCCAGAAAATACATTTGAAACAGCCTGCAGTAGTGAACACTGAGACTGCCGTATTCTCACGGGTTTTAATGTAGGCCAATATGTGTTTGGGAGGCACAATATGGGGTATCATTAAAAGAACTTTGCACTGCACGCATGAGCAGTTCCTATCAAGCTTCCTGCCAGGCAGGTGTGTATTTCACGGTAGCTATGTACGCAGTAAATATGAACATGGACTTGTAAAGACAGCGCGAGTGATCAATCCAAGACACCGATGATGGGTGAGCTCAGTGTGAGAGAGTGGCTTTACATGTTTCCACAACAGGAAACTATTTAGAGCAGGTTTCAATGTCGCTCTTTTAGCTGGGGGTGGATGGTTTGGGTGGGGAGTTTGAAGCACTATACGTGAGGCATAGAGTCTTAGAGCGTATTTTCTGTGCATCTTTCATAATCACATCGATTTTTGCTTTTCAAAAAAAGATTAATAAGGTCATTACGTGCATCACCTGCAGTACCCTCTCTCCCCTGCCAGGTCTGTGGAGGTGATGGACCTGTCCACGCTGACGTGGCGCTCGGCGGCGCCGCTTCCCGCGCCCGGCCGCCGCCGCCCGCTCACCGCGCCGCTCGGCATGAGCGTCCTCGTCATGGGCGGCACGGCCGACGCCGGCGGCGGCTCGGACATGGTGTAAGTGAGGGAGTGAGGGGATAGAAACCGCCGATGCAAAATGTAAATATAAATGTTATTGCGATGATCTATAGTCTTGATCCAAGTCTTGCTCCCACGACTTTACAATTTACGCCAGGTCATTGGCCCTCATCAAATGATCATTCCTCGTATGCTTGCATCAGCAGCACATTCAGCGCACAATGCTAACCACTCATACAATCACTCACATACGCTTTCAAAAACAGTGACACCTATTTAAGATGTAGGTGCCATGGAGTAGTGTGCAACCCATTTAGGGATACGTTTGCTCAACACCCACCACCGGACCGACCGGGAATCGAACCCACGACCTTCTGGTCACAAGTCTAATTCCATACACTCAGCCACAGACGCACATAATGCAAAATGTAACCTGCAGGTATTTTTTGTTATTTTGCACACGGGCCCCAGCATCATAAGAGGGGGTGTGCGGTATGTATACTACTATGATTTACACACACTATACCATACATAGTGTTACTGCTAGAGCACGCTTGCCAGGGCATCCGTTTAAGGCTTGAGTTATGCTCTGGTACATGTATATGCTTTATCACTTCCCATTATTGAAAAAGCCTGACATATTCCTCGGCGTATTTATGGTTCTATATTTTATGATTTTATCATTATCACTATATTCTCTATAATTTTGGGTGTTATGGCTATGGTTTCTTAATTAAATAGATTTTAGAAATTATAATTTAATTGCAATGTTTGAAGTTGTGTATTGTGCAGTATACCTTGTCCACTAATGCGGATAAACTTTTGATTGGCGCTTTTCTGCGGTCGGTTTCTAAAAGTTTAGGACTGTGTCTACTTATTACAGAGGTGATCTCTTTACAGAGTTGGTCTCAATAAGAGGTTCTACTGTCTATGTCCGTAATGTAAAACAATCTAAATCCTTATACCATCATTTTATTGTTAAAGTCATGTATTACTACGTCAGTATAAACACTTGGGACTATTTATCCACACTTAGGATAACTGCAGTACCATAGCCACTACTTTTCCAGCTGTGACCAGACGTTGCTGTACAGCCCCGGTGCTGGACTCGTGGGGAGCCGCGCGCCCCATGCCCGTGCCCATGGCCCGCGGGGGACGCGCTCGTGCACGACAAGCAGGTGACGACCCCCCCCCAACACCACACACACCAGACAGTGGAACAAGCTGAGACACACACAGCCACCCACTATGCCTAACAAAGGATTCTAAACATCAAAATATTTACCTACTTGCCTCCACTGGTCCACTATCATGGCAATATTCGTCCTGAGGGCAAAACGGACGGAGATCACAGAACACTGCTATATTTTCAGGGCTATGTGATTGATTTTGGTGAAAGAAAGGATGAAAGCGCCGAATTCATCGGATGGAGTTAATATACCATTGAGTGTATTGCGTAATTCAAGATGGCGTCCAAAATGGCCAACTGAAACTACACTTCAACATTTGCAGGTATACGTGTTTGGTGGGGACTCGGACTTCCTGCTATACGTCCCAGACACCGACACGTGGTCAGTGCTGGTCAAGCCGGCATTCTCTCACACCCTCGGCTCGGCCGTCCTCATGGGCTCCTCTATCTGGGTGCTTGGTAAGTGGCGTGGAGATAAAATTTGTTTTGTTCAATGATTTCATACTGCATGTATCAAAGGCTGGCGTAGTTATCAGCGTGTTTCTATAGTTCTATACAATACTGTACATGTGACTTTCTCACAAAATTATGAAATGAAGTGGGGTTTTTTAATGGAGGACCTACTTTATTAAACACTGTATATACATGTTTGACTTTTATTATATTCATGAGGCACCTGGCTAACATGTTTATGAATGGGGTTTTTTCATGGTAGCATAGTTTGATGAACATTATTCATAATTTAGGAGATCCAAGGAAAAAATACAAATTATGATAATTATGACAAAAGGAGAGTGATTACATCAGAGCACATAGCAGGGGTATTCAAACGATTTAAAATGGTAAAGTTATTTTTAAACATGTGCCTCAGATGGCAGCATTGATCTAACCTAACACAAAATTTTCCGTTGTTATGTTTCATCATCACAGGACCACCTTTTGATTATCTCAGGGGGGTCAATAGAAAGGTGGTCTTCTCATACAGAGGTTCATTTTGGTAGCTTTATGAAGGTTTTGGGAACAAACATTGACGTTAGAGGTGGTTTTCAAGATGGTATCTTTACAGATGTTCATTTGTAGATTTATGAAGGTTTGGTTTATTTTCAAAATATTCAGAAGTAAAATATTTGAGGTTTCCCCTGTGTTTGCAGGCGGTATCCGCAGCACGGCCACGGGCGAGAAGCGCACGGCCAAGGTGGAGGAGTTCAGCCTGGTTGAGCGCACGTGGCGGGCCGCGCCCGTCCGCCTGCCCACCGGGCTGGCTGACCACCAGTGCGTGGCCGTCACCTACACCGCCGTCACTGCAGAGGCGGCGGGCACACAGCAGCCAGCGGACTGCGAGTATGACGTGCCCGATGTCACGTTTGTGTGAGGGTCTGCTGGTGGACAGGCGATGTGGATATGGGAATGGATGTGTTACTTGCATGGTGTTTGTTATAGGCAGAGTTGAGTTTGAGGAAAATGCCCGTGAGTGATGGCAGATGAAAAGAAAGTGGACTTCGTGGTATATGGAGGAAGGATGAAATGAAATGTAAAACAACCATAGTATTAATTGCAAACTATGTAAATGGTTTATTTCAAAATCAAACATTGAGAAAAAACTATCTTGCCACATTACAATACCCATTGGCTTAGGAGCTTTGGCTAAAGAGTTTTTGGAACAATATATTCATTTATTCCTTATGAAACAATAGTGGTTTCCATTGCAACTTCTCGCAGAGTCATACTATTGTGTCTTTATTCACTTGGTGTAAGTTTCATACTATTATATGTGATATTTGTACGTATTATTCAATTTTGCATATGCATATCCAAGAACTGTGATGTTGCTGACCTCAGCGGTAATTATTGAAACATTGTGTCAGTATCTGTGAAGTGACATGTTTATTGTGTGCGTATTGTTCCATGTAGAGTCCGTCTATATTTGAAGCATCTTGAAACAATGTGTATTACTGAATCAGACAAGAACACGTAAAAATTGCAAAAAGCAGCCGACACAAAATGTGAGCATTATCATTCGCAATGTGAGCATTATTGTCATTGTTACTTATACATGTATGTATCAATATGTGTGTACATTATATGTATGTGTAAATAGTCTGGAGTTCCCAATACTTTGAAGAGCCAGGTTGCGGGTCAACCGGGGTTATCAATATGTCAAGCAATATACCAACACTGGGAGGGGTTCTGTATAAATAAACATCTAATATAATTAGCAGTTGCAGATCCAGAATTTTTCTGTATGTGAGATGTGGAGTAATTTGAAATTGACAAACAAAATGTGCTCGGGGTGACCGCACGCCCTTTCCAACCGGCAAGATGAATATTTACTTGCGGCTCCTTATGATTTGCGGCTTTGGAGGTTTGGTGGTGTATTTAAGGTGACTTGGGTAATTTGATGCCACCTGCCATTTGACATGTACAGCTTTGTTCGTCTTCTGGATTTTGTGCTTTCATGTAAAAGAAATTACATGGCTATATGCTAGAAAAAACTTGGGGGCCTCCAATGATATCCACTAGGGACCCCTTATCATTAGAGAATTTTTGTTAAAATAATTAGCGTGTAAAAAGTTTTGGAAACATCAGAGTCCCTCTATAATGACTTCCATCATGTATTGGTGCTATCTACAAAAGGTCATCATTGTTATTTGATGAGTGCATATTACTCTTAAATTCTTGTCTTGCCATGTTGCATTATGTTATCTGATAGACAGTCCCTGATACTTTACAATGCACTGTGGAGGATCTCGATTTTCCTGTGTGCATTGTGATTTGCTGGTTATGATATTCACAGCACACCTTTCCTGGGGTTCGTTTTGCATACATCTATAACCTGTGTGGAATGTTTTGGGGAAAAAGTACTGAATTTTATGATCACAAACGTTCTGACACCTCCCAGAATGACCTTTTACGTGCATCGGGCAGCCTCTCATATCAGCCAACCGGGTGATTGGCCGGCGGCCTTTAGTCAAACATTGAGCATTTTAATATTGCATGTTGCTTTCCTGTCTATTGCATCCAATAACAATGAAGACCTGGGACCCTTGTCAATTGTGTCCTTTCCCTCCCTACTGCTGGGTGTTTTTGTTTTTTTCAAACAAAAACAAACAAACAAAAGACCCCGGACCCTTGTCAATGTGTCCATCCCCACTACTGCTGGGTGACGCCGTAGTACGTCCAGACGCTGTCTGCGGCGTCTTGCGGCGGGACGGGCGCGGTGTCTGACGGCGCCATGAGCACGCAGCTGCCGCAGCTGGAACAGTGATACAGCAGTCTTCATTATTGACTAAATCTGATTTATTGGCGAGGGTTTAATCATTCCCTACTTACAAAACTGTTATATGAGGTTTAGGATAGCCTCCCCACCCCCACGCCTTCTAAATGCCCCCTCTTTTTCAATGAGAGATTACCCATCTGAAAATTCAAGATCACTAATTGCTTACGCGATCATGTTTCACTTGGGTTTTCTTATTGTTTTACTGATATTTATATTGTAACTATATTTTGAATACCACAGTCTCGTTAATATCAAGTCCGTTGGGAGTCCCAACATATTTTTTCTGACATTGCACCTGGACCTCCACCTTAGCTCTCGTTTACATCTTCCATCATACATGTACATGTACGTGTACACGTGTGCTATTTTCAACAGCTTTTTTATTCAGACAGTCATATACTTTGTCGCATACTTTAGTATTTTTTCTTTTGAAAAACTGTTTCAATTACTGACTCTGAATTGAAATGCTCGCAGAACATCGCAATGACAAAACCATGTCATTGAATTTTATTCCGTCTAAACTATATGACCGCTCCACAATCTATACGAAATCATCAGAAGATATTGCCTGTCTACTATATGATGCACTTACCCATTTAACCAGAAGCCAACACAGATTGGGAGGTTTTGGCAGGCGAGGGCGCAGTCCGTGTGGAAAGGGGCGCTGAGGATGGAGTGTCGGAGGGAGGCAGGGAGGGCAGCGGGCGGCAGGGGGGCGCGGGACGTCTCCAGCACACGCACACCTTCTGTAACACAAACTAGAACGTTGAGTAATTCCCGCTGATGCCGCTTTGATGTAATCACCAGCATGACTTACACTGACCAATGTTGTAAATGTAAATGTAAATGTGGTGGTTTATAATCATCATTCTAGTGCGTTCACGACTGTGTATGTTACACCAGGTCATTGGCACACTTATTAATCATCAATTGATCATTCTTCCATACTTGTAATGGCAGCACGTTCAACGTTCAATGCTAATCACTCACACAATCACTCAGTCCCTCTTCCAAGTGAATGACATGTACCTAATTACTGTGTAATTACCACGGATCAGTGTATAACAGGTTAGAGGTAGGATTGCACAACATATTGCACCTTTGCCCGAATTCTGATGGCAGACAGCATTGAGGGAGGTAAGTGTGTGTGCCGACCACAGGGTGGCGCCACATGTCACGTCATCATACACAAACCCGATGTACGTCGTCTGCAACGCCTGAAAGAATATAACATGCTCTAATAGAAAGAATATAAACATTCTCTAATACCCCAAATTTTTACATAGACGATGATAGCTCCACACGCGCCGTAACACGGTAGAAAATGAAAAAAACTCCCCACCTCTCTATGCCTCGAGTGCATTTCTCGTGGTCGAAACTTAAGGGATCGGTTGGAATAACGGTGTGTGACCTTTCAGACGAACTGGATTATAACGGGATCATTAAAAATAGTACGTGATTTTGCTAACCCCAAATTAACGGCATGGGCCTTTATAAGGTAATAGAAATTAAAGTAATCGACCTGTTTGACCCAGAGGTTCCTGCAGTGGCACAAGTCCAGTGCGGCGCCGGGCAGGTGGACAGTGAGCTGACCCGCCAGCTGCAAGCGGACGAGGCGAATGAGAAGTGTAACAGGCACTAATATTTCTTAATAAGCACTTACCATGAAACTTATAGCGGATACCCCTGTAGATACTCCCTTTTAGCATCACTCAAGATCACTATAATTGTAAAGTAACTGTCATCGACAAACGTGTTTCCGTTTAGGAATGAGTTTGCTTACAACCCACCATTCGTTCACGAACTCAACCATCTAATCGACCATTGAAGCTCACCAACATGTGTGATAGCTTTTGATGGGTATTGAACTATACGTGTAGTTACAAAGGCAAAAATATCATTGCATGTATTTTGTTGAAATCCAATATTCTTACACCACAGGTTGGTAATTACTCTAGGAGTGCTTACATACACAGTTGTAATCTGTGACGGATACATCTCCAGAATGTAGGTGATATTCGAATGTAAACTGATGATAAATTTAAGGGTAACATTGAATGATATCCTGTGAGTCCATTAAGCATATTGATATGGATAACTGTTGTATCTAAAGTTATCCACAGGTGCAACGTGTGTACTAATAGCCATCAGCAGTGGTTATGAGCCCATATGCTAATTAACAGTAGATCAATTGTTGAGTAGCATACTGTAGTATGTAGGGTAACTACCGGGATATATTTCAAACAACACATACTACTGACTTGTTTAGAAATAAGATGCAGTATCCTTCATTATTTCCTTGAATGTGTTCATCGTGTTGGAGTCCATATATATTTATTAATGTAATCTTTACACAACACAATAAATTCTAACTGATTGACAGTTTCAACAACTTCTGTTGCCATTTTCAAAATCTCTCTGCGCATGACAGGTCAATCCGCACGACTTCCGATACTGAAAATCGGGTCGTACACATAAGAGAGTTGAAAACCCCCCTCTGCCGAGTGACTGGAGGATAAGAACAGTCAAGGAAGCGATCAAGATACGACGACAGAGACAGGTCATGAACAGGGACGAGGGGGGCTTTCAAACTGTCAATCAGGTAGAATTTATTGTGTTGTGGAAAGATGAACTTGATAAATATATCCTTCATTATTGTTTTATCTAAAAAGGGAAGACAACCCAAGAATAAACAACACTTTATTTGTCACAAAAATCCATACATGTCAGTGTTATAAGTCACGTGATCTTACCGATGGCCACAGCGGAGGCAGCTGTTGGAGACTCGATCCGTCCAACCACAGTGTTGTCAGGTTTACCAGTCCTGAAATTGTTTTCTGCAATACAGGTGCTGACTTCTGGTAGCGGTAAATCAAGCATACATAAGAACCTCCCACCATATTTTGACAACGATTCTGTGAGTGGATATTGATACTTTAATTTATATTATTGTTTCAATGATTGCTAGCCTTGAATCCATTTCCCAACAACATTTTCTTTGGATTATTGTTTATGTATAATTACAATGATTAAAATGATTCAACTATACACTTAATCGTATGTCTCAATTCTCTCTACTATTGATATTACACACAATCTGAAAAACTTAACACAAAAGGGATCGATCACAAATAACGATATCAGGGGGATCGTCAGGGGATCGTCCATCAATGTTTCAAAATTGACTCCCCCCCCCCCTCGCTTAAGCAAATGTCCTCTACATAGCCATTACAGTTTTGGGCAATTGCTAAAAGAAAATGTTTGATAAAATATACTGTAGCGTGATGGAAAAGTTCAGCGACCCCCATAAAAGGAATCAGAACAGTTGGGATGACCCACACACCTTTTGGACGACCCCCCACCTCCACGACGATCATTATTTATGATCGCTCCCTAACATATGTACATGCTACCTACATGTAATTGTCCAGAGGTGGTACAAGTCCCTCCTTACATAATAATATGTAACATAATATGTGCCTCACTCACCTGGCACGTGGGGGAACGTCTCGAGCTGCAGACCCGCCAAGTACAGTTTCTCCAGATTGACAAGAGGCGCAAGCAGGGACTCCGGGATGTGGCGGATTTCGTTTTCACCAATGAACAACACTCTGATCAGGATAAGCAACGTGCAATATTTACTTTAGACAATACCAGGTTAGTGTTCTAGAATTCTAGTGATTATTCATATTGCTCAAATACATATCTGCTGCTTAACAGAATGGACTCTACTTGGACATTCTGTAAATACAGAGGTTGTGAAAGGGATCGTCTATGCATATATTTGCATATGAAAAAATGATTTAATGGATCTTCTTACTAAAAGTTGTGACCTTTGTATTTGGACAGTCACCACACTGCATGAAACGCAATTGCGTGGAAGCAATATACATGTATAGCGTGAACTATGAGGAAGAAAAAAAAAAATACCTGAGTGTGTCCTTCCAGCCCCTAAAGTCAGGAAACCTGGTTAGTTTGTTTCTGTGTAGCCGGATGTCCTGTACGGCTGTCAGCACAGACGTGATGCTGGGAGGAGGGTCTCTGATCTGGTTGGTATGCATCCACAGGGTGGTGACTGTGTGCCCTGAAATAACACAGAATGGGGACAGTATGCCCTGAAATTACACAGAATGGTGACAGTATGCCCTAAAACACTACAGAATGGTGGCTTTGCATGTACATGGATGCTCTGGAATAACGCAGAATGGTGATCCTATGCCATGAAATAACATAATTTGGTGAGTGTAGTCCATACAGTTTTTCCTGGCCATTGCAGTCGTGCGCTATTTGATGTTGCAGTCTCAGTTTGGTTGTAGACTGAATCTAAAAGAGCTTCATTGTAGATGTGCAACTCTAGCAAAACCACACAAATAGCAAAAGATTACGCAAATAGTTACATCAATTTGGTTGAATTCCAATAGTATATTCCATAAAACATATCATTGTTCTAAAATTCTAATATTGACATCATATGAAAAATTACAACTTAATAAATTTATAAGAATATTATTGTAGATATACTTGCTGCCAACACACAATTAGGCGAATTATTTATGATTCAACATATTAACGCTTAGATCAATGCAGTTACATTAAAGCCTCATCCCACTGGTTCCGACGTACTGGGAACTTACTGGGAACTTACGCTTAGCTGATAAAAATCGGTCAGATAGTCATTTTTGTACATCTACACTAAGCATCTGCTGACTACACGGACCCTAGACCCTAAGTGGACCTAACATTCGTGTTATGCTGCACGTGCGTGTGACGCTCGTGTGACGTTCGCTGCCAGTACGCCAACAAAATATTTCCAGGAAGATTATCCATCCGTTCTTATACATGTATACGTTCCCAATACTTAGAGTTGCAAAATAGCCTCGTATCAACCTCGGAGACTAAACGGCATACGCCAATCGATAATCCATTGATTTTTTTACGTCGACCGTATGCCGAAAAAGTGCAAACATGCGCCTGGTATTGGGGAAATGCCGAACACCAGTCAAAATTTGATTAAATAAAACGCGAGCCGTATTGTGCCTTCAATTCAGAGAAATGCTCGCAGATGAAAACGTTGGAGTAAGCTTGGCGCACCTTGAGCGTACGATGGTGTACATTCGGCAGGCGTTCAACGTATTGTAAACGTATGTTCAGGGGATTGCAGACAGTGAACGCAAGGTCAGCGTAACCCTGACGTACGTCACACCCAGGACTTATTTGTTGTGCTTTGATTGTAAGTCAAGGCTGACCTTGCTTTCAATGTCTGCTTTTCTTAAAAATAAATTTTTACACTACAGCGAATTCCACCTACGTAGCTTTACGTGCACTGGCGATGTCCCAAATTCGTTTTTTTGAACATGTTCAAAACTTTTGAATGGACATTCAGTTTGGTTAAAGTTTGCTTCAAATAGGCATGGTGCGTCCACGGATCGCAGAACATTCACACATGCCCAACACTTCGTTTGCCTCATTGCAGCTTGTACAACCATGCATTTTTACTACATTCGATGCCAAAACAATGCGCAATAAGTTGACATCAATTGAGTTAAATTCATGCAGATATATTCCACGGGTTCGCTATCATTATTCTAAAAGCAGGTTTAATATTGGCTTGCTCCATATGAAAGTTGACAATGTGCTGGAAAAAAAAATAATTTAATGCCAAAATGGCTAATCTATCAGCAGATGCTCAATTATTTTGCCTGGAATTCAACCTATCAATTTTTAGATCATACACAGAAATTAGTGGGAAGCCTTTTAGGTCTGCATTTTAACTCAATTCAGTGTCTAGTAAAACCAAGCATTTGACTACATTACTATTACATTGGCAGGGACTGTTGTCACCATCAACCGTTTTAATGTACTCACGGGCAGGTGAAGTGGAAAAGTCTGGAATCTGTGTGAGTTGGTTATCTTGAATATATAATGTCTCCAGTGCGGTCAGAGGGGCGAGTTGACCAGGGTCAGGGTCAGGGATCTGGTTGTTCGCTAGGTTCAGATATTCCAGTGTACTTCCTTCCGTGGTTAAATCCTGCAGAGAATAAAATTTTAATGTAATGCTGGTCCTGTGGTCTGGTACTAGCAATTACATCAAACTGCAACAACGGTCTAATATGTGTGACATATGGACCTCCTAGTGGAACAACAGTCAAATTTACCTTTGTGGAAAATGAGTTTCGTTGTCAAATATAAATTAGATATGGCAATCCATATCTTCACAAAAATGTTCACCCTTATCCCAATGGACATATTCGAGGTACAGTGTACATGTACATGTACGCCCACAATTTCGTATTGACCAATCAGCACGTAGCAGGTGTTTCTCACAAACAATCGCACGTGTTACGTAGCTAGTAGGCCAGGGATGAATCAGTGGGGATGAGGATCATGCGTGTACACCCTTTATTACAAAACTTCTTATACCAATAATCTGCCTATTCAACTGTGAATAATAAAATTCACTGTTTACATAATGGTATTGAATAATTAGGGCACAACATACATGCATGCATCCTTTCCCTTCGTCAAAACATGCATAATATAATATGCTTAGACGGAAATGTTGAACTAGATCAAAAGTGTTCAAAGAACACTGCGTCGCTAGAACGACGTTGACTTATGGACAATTAAGATAATATATTGAAAAAAATGTATACTTTTACAATAAAAAAATCTATGAATTTGAAGAGAACACATCAGAATGAATCAGAATCAATATATCCAGCATAAAGCTATTTGTGTTGCCATACATGTACAATAGTACTGGATAACAAGATGATAATCAATATCAGTTTCAAATCCAATAATCAATTTTGGTGCTTGGTTGAAATATTATTTTTTTCTTGCTGGCTGAATAAGATGCATATGGACAAATGAAACAGCTTTGTTAATATGATTTTTTTGATGCAATACTTATGTGATTTATTGTAGTTTAATTGGGACCGTTTGAGTACTACGTTCAACGTTACTAGTAGACTTACGTCATACGTTATACGCACACGGGTATGACGTACACGCACGTTGTAAACATACTAAGTGCATTGAATATAATTAAAAATGTCATAAAAGCGCTTCTAGAAAGCACAATTTAATTGGCAGAGCGCCCAAAATCGAATCACTTCGATGTCGCCTCATACCTCATAGTCGTGTAAAGTTTGAACAAAATCTGTGGAACGGTAAAAGCTCTAGCTTGTCCGGAGACATACATACATACATAGATACATAGAAACAACGTGATCACAAGGCTTTCGCTTCAGCTACTGAAGCGACGCAATAAGATTAGTTTAGAGAGATGTCCACATACACAACTTATTGAAAATAAGCCCTCATCCAAATTCCACACTATAACTGGAGAAACACGCTGGTAGGAGCACTCATGGTACAAAAATTAGTGTCTCCATCATTGACGTGGCCCAAGAGTTTGCTAACTTTATATTGGAGGAATGATGAAAATTCCAAATTTTAAGTACACGTCCCACTTAATGAGATGTCCCCTGCGAAAATATGTTTGCTGGTGATCACTTACCGGAAAGTGGGTGAGTCCACTAGAAGGCCAATAGATGCTGGTGGTCGCCTCGGTGCAGGCCACGAGCGCGGCCAGGAGGAGCCAGCTGCGGCCCACTCCGGCCCGCGAACGCCTGGAACAGGGCACTTGTGTCTGTATGATTCAGTCGTAGGCCACGCTCACCGCACTTGTTCGTTTACAGCAGCATTAGGAATTGATGCAGACTGTATGAACGAATCTGTCTTTCCCTATGGCAACTTAATAGATACCAGTTTACTTTTTAGTACTTAGATATTTAGTCTACATACATGTATGGAAGTAAACTATGGCTGAGTGCGTTGGTATTCTGTGGCAGCCCGAAGCATTTCATTTTGTTCATGACACAGAGTCTTGTATCTACATAGCTAGAATATGAAATGTTTCTTACACCTCGTTTCAATTCTGATAGTAGTAACCCTAACATGTTTACAGTGAAAATAGAAGTACTACAAGTGAAAAAATATCAGGGTATAGCTGTTCTTCCTAGTCTTATGGAAAGGCATTATTTTCTAAACATCGAATAACATTTCCTGCAATATGGGTCCCTTAATGCAGGTTGCAAACGTGTATGCATTTTTCCGTTGAACTTAACACTCTCCTTTCTTTGACCAGTCCAATGAACCAATAAAATATTTCGGCTATTTACACACTATTAATTGGCGAATGTGTTACTCTCCATGTATATGCTCTGTGCATGATTACATACACATTATATGTATAATAGTATGACAAATCAATTAAAATGCAAATTCGTAACTCTGCCACTAAAGTTCCCGTCCATTACGAGACATCGTAGCTATAAGAACAAATAGCTACACAATAACACGGCAATTTGTGTTCAGCTTCAACGATCATGTTACACACCATGGTAATGTCTATAGATAATAGGATCCATTGTGTTAATAGTAATGCATTAGTAGCTACACAGCATTATTGATATCGTTGACCTATCAGTTTGATGGACATGCAGTCAGCATACTTCCCTTGTGAGTAAATTTGTCGACTCAATGATGAAAACAACAAGTCAACATATAAATGGATTTTTCATGTGATCGTCATATCTCACGACTATATACGCAGTATGTGTAGCCATGATCCAAAGGTCCGAATATCCACAGAGCTAATTTCCAAAACTGGACTGCCCCTCAGCGGGGGGGTCTTGGAAACCCAGGGTTTAATAATGCCTGTACAATTGCAGAATATTATAACATCTGTCATGTGTTAAGTACCTCCTGAATTAATCATGTAAAGTTTTGGTACTCCATTATACTACTTTCACCAAATAAAATTGATGTACATGTACATTGAGTTCACAGCATGCGTAAAAGTATTTACGAAGACGATATTATACCGCTCAATCTAGGAAACATGTGCACCAAATTAATCAACCATCTAACCATTCTGCCAATCAGAGAGCTAACCAACCAGCCAATCTAGCAAACAGATTCACACACACGTGCGCGTGCGCACGCACGCACGCACGCACACGCACACACACACACACACACACACACACACACACACACACACACACACACACACACACACACACACACACACACACACACACACACACACACACACACACACACACACACACACACACACACACCAACAACAAGAAAACATGAAGCAACTCAACAACACGCCGCTCATCTTACCTTGTGCGCACGGATCCTCTCTCGGCCTCCATGACAAGAATGCCGTCTGCGGCCGAGCGCTGTTACTGGGGCATGGCGGGACGGTAGAGTGTGACGTCATCTGTTGTGACGAAGCCATCAATAGTGCCAGACTGTACGCAGTGGCAACACTCAGTGGTACATACAGGATCTGACATATCTGTAAGTGGGGCAGTCCTTGCCTGGTGGTGAGGGCGGGCGGGTGGTTGTTGTTGGTGTGGGTGAGTGGGTGGGTGGGTACTTTTGTAAAAAAAAAAGGAAAAAAAGAAATAAACAAAAACAACAACAACAACAAAAGAATAATGCGTCCGTCCAATCACAGGCAGTCGTGAAGAACTGTTACATTTGCTTATTTTTCCTTGCTACATGTTTGTTTCTGGTCCTCTACATTCAAATATAATGATGCTTCATGCTATATACCGAGTAATTATTAACCCTTAATAGTAAGATGGCGAGACCCCTGTAACACCATTTTTTGCTCCATCCGAATTTAGATAAATTCCAACGATACCATGGTGTAGAGTAACTATCGGGCTTTACAGAAAGTGAGTATGCCGAACAAAAAAGTGGTGCATTTGTTTTCTATGGGTTGGTTTCCATGGCAACGTAGCTACTTTTGGGGGTTAGAGGACCAATCACATACACATAACTACTCACCTGATGTACATGATCTTGACAATTAATGAAAGCTTACATCACCCACTTTCTTCACAAGAAATATTGTATGCAAATGAGCTCATTAACATAATTCTAATTTGCATAAATTGTAAATTTTAACGTTTTTTTTCTCAATATTTGTTCATTTCAAATAATCCTATTTCTATAATAAGTTAATTTGAGCAAATCTAAATACATTATGGTTTAGCCATGCTACTTGGCTGTAACACTGATACAAATGATACTGCAAATGATTTCCACAATTTAGCGTAGGCGCCAGTTACTATGGTAACCATAAAATTATGAAAAACCTTCAGTATAAACTAAAAATCAAATATCTCTGCAAGTATTTGTCATATATTCAAGCTATATACATCAAATCAAACCTTATGACATTCTTGTTGTGTTGCATATTATTAATAATAAAAATTAGCTCATTAACATAATTCTAGTTTGCATAATTTTTAGATGTTAATGGATTTTCCATAAATTTGTTCATTCTAACCGATCCCATTCCTATGTTTTATCATTTTCAGAAAACCTAAATACATCATAGTTTAGAACTGTCACTTGGCTATAAAATGGATGGAAATAGTATCCATAATTTAGCGTATGCACCAGTTTCTATGGCAACCGTCAAATGGGCAATAGCATACAGTGTAAACTAAAATTCAAATATCTCTGCAAGTATTGGACATATAATCAACATATATGCATCAATCTAAAGCTTAAATTATGCCCCTTATGTTGCATAATATGCAAATGAGCTCATTAAAATATTCTTATAAGCATAAATCATGAATTTACATTGCATTACAACAAAGAGATGCAGCTGTACAAAGTTGGAGTATGAAATAATGTGGAGTGCTTCAACATGTTCATTTTGAATTACAACACTGTAATGGATTTGTCTACCCGATGACCTTGTCATCAAATGCTTACTCATACTAATGCTATCAATAAATCATATCAATCAGAGTTTAGCTCTTGAACAATGCGATTCCCACATACATTCTCATCACATCGGCAAACATCTGTACATGGTAGATTGCTTTGTTTACAGCTGCATCTCTTTGTCGTGAATGAACAATTTCCACAGTACACAAATTCTAGAATACATTTGGGTGCAGCTTCTTTTGTCATTTGTACTGGTAATGTTGTCACATTTTCAGCTTTCCAGCCATGATTGTAGGGAGATGGTAAGTTCAGTGTAGGTACATGGGCGTTCTTCCAAATATATGACTAATAATTAACTCGTTGCATATGTTTATGTAATGCATCACCAGATGGTGGTAGTCGTTGGCTTGACAAGCCCTTCTTTGCAAATAATTTGTATCGCAAATCATTTACTGATTTGTAGCTGTCCTTTTGGCCATAAATGAAACATAGTAAGGAAATAACAGCTTCCATTGCATTATTTGAAAGCTTTGTAGGATCGTTGCCAATTTCATTGAGACCATCCACAAGTTCAGGGTGCTTCTTGACGACGTCAAAAAAGCTTTTCTTACCATAACCACTGAATGCACTTGTTGAGTCACACCCGCTTAATGCATGTAACACTGGCAAAAGCAATGCTAAGTCAGTGCCCATGTTTGCTGATATTTCTGGAATTGGGGTGAACCTTTTCTTATTCCCTGTCCCCATCCGAAAATAAAATTGATCATGATCGTAGCTTAGTTGGTATGTAGGACACAAACATAAAACATCGATATCTACAGACCACGCAATGACAATATCAGGCTTTAAAGATCTCAGTGCATGATCTACATGTACAAACATCCTGGAATCAGCTTCCTCATGGTCACTGAAAAGTTCATGGAAATCCCGAGGCAGTTTGCCTGATTGTACATGTACTAGTGCTACTCTTTGAGTGTTCTTGAATCCACCAGACAAGTATAATTCCATTAACAAACTGTCACAATCAATACAACAATGATTTGGAAGATTAAGGAAGAACCATAGACACTGGAGGTCCCCGAGCATTGAGACTCTAGATTCTTTAGCCACTCAATGAAGGAGGCTTATGGCCCAGGGAAATAATATTTGAATATTATCTGTTATATATTTATAAATGTACACATGTATCTGCATGTATATGTTGTATATGATATTCTTTGGTTTAGAATAAATTTTGCTACTGTAATACTCTTTGTGCATATCTGTCTCATGACTAAAGTTATGAAGAAGCTGAGATTCCATTACCGTTCAAATTATGTTTACCAGTATATATGTTATATGTCAATGCTCAATGAAAAATCACCATGGATTTATGAGTTAAGATCAGGTTAAATCAGTAAAATAACACAAGACAGCCATCATGGATTTGAAGGTCAAGATAAGGTCAAATCATTAAAATAATGTGCTATAAATGGAATCAGGGACTCGGTTAACCCCGAATTCCATGTATTACACATCAATGTAGCTTAAAGAATAAAAAACATATTTTTTACGATACGCCCCGTGGCCATCTTGAAAAACGTCTAAAAACCTACGTTGGATTGGGTAATTTTGGTAGACTTTTTTTCTGGGATAGAGGGGCATCATATCTTTTGAATAAAATCATAAAACCATTTCTTGCAATTTTTCTGACAAAAAAAAAACTTAAAATGACTACTAACACATGATTTTGTATTAGACATTAAATTGGAGTGGTCAGAAATATTAGTCTGGCAAATCTTCAGTTTTAATCCAATCCTACCCAAATTTGTAGTGAGAGTGCTTGATTGTACGGGTGAATAATATCAATATGATTGCATAAATAATAACTTCACCAAAAAACTTTAAATATTGCATTTGTGACAAAAACTTTAAAAAATGCAATGTTTATGCAAATTAAGCATATGCAAATGAGATAATTTGCATATTCATTGTAACATCCTTAAAGTAGATTCTAATACCTGTTACACTTATCTCTATCTAACATACTAAAGATTTTGTAAATGTTTTTATATTTAGTAGTTTTGGTCTAATTTATGCTGACGTTACCATGGAAACCACAGCTTTTCTCAATTTTCCCTGCACTTCCCGCGCTGGCATCAGGCAGCGCCTTAACCTAGACAAAATTTTGCAACTTTTAGTATATCGCAGTGCTTGTTCAAATCTGGTGCAAGGTTAAAAAATTTTGAGAGGTCATATATGCAGCCCTATTATGTCTTAGAGTAAAACCACTAATGACAAAATGTAAAGTCATAGAAAGTTGGGGTTGTTTGTGGTACTAAGATGGCGGTTGTTTTGTTTACATCTCTGAGAGCGCACGCTGATTGGACGACAGACGCATAATGATTGACATGTCAGAACTATGAATCGGCCTACCATTTCACTTCACCCTCCACAGCCTCTGACATCACGTTGGGCACTAGTCGATATGGGGGCTGATGAGTCACGTGTCCAGGCAGCTCATCACCAGTATGACATTCAAGAAGATAATATTACAACAAAGCAAGGGTCGCAATTTTCTCCAAACGTCCCGATGTGTGGGTATGCGCCTGAAGCAATTCATATTTTAGATAATGTTGAGCAAGCTCATTCCTACCAAGTTGCTCATTCCTCCAGATTTCTTAATACAGGTTCAATGCCCACAGGTCCCGTGATGTATATGTTAATTGTCAATAATATAGCGCCATATATGTGTAAAGCACAGCACATGACTGTGGCAATATTGGTGTGACGGATGGAACATTACCTCAGAATCCCATTAGCCGGCACATTTGTGTAATTGCAGAAGCTTATCATGTTCCACACAGGTTAGTTACGGGAAGCATTTTTATAACTGAATAGCCATAAACCATTACACATTGAAAACTACATGCATGACCAAATTAACGTACATCAAATATAATAATTCTTATATATACCAGTTATGAAATGAATGAAACTTTAAACACTGATCAAAGCAATATTGTTTTTTCCGTATGCAAATAGCATCTTATTGACAACTTGATTGATGTGGAAACAGATGTTTTACAAAACAACCGTAATATCGGAATATAATCTCACTAAAATGTTAAAACTATCCAGATGCAAAACTTAACAAAAGAGATTTACAGGAAATATTATTATAATGCTGGAATCTATATCAAATGATCAATTTTGTTGGTTTTGACAATGTCTAAATACAATTTTAATCCTACCGTATATATAGATAGTGTTCGTGTGCTCTTGACGTGGAGGAAAACAGTTTACAGTACATTATCAACTGATATAAATAGTTACAAAGTGCTCTTTATAGAAACAATAACTCAACATATTGGCATTTTGAGATCAATTACAGATACGTAACTGAATAGATATATGCTCATGCTTTAACTAAGTCATAACAACCAATTTGCTGCATGAGGAAAGAAGCAAAAACAGCGATGGGAATGCTGCGACTGACACCTTATTTGCTGATCCTGTTTGGACTGGGGGATGTTGCAAGTGAGTACATGTTAATCTTAATTATTTGCCGTTGAATGTTGAATGTGCTCACATACATGCTGGATATCTCCATCTTGATTTCAAATAGGAATATTGTCATTGAGGCTATAGCAATTTTGACAGCCTCGATTTCTCTTATGAGCTCAACATTCTAATTACTTCATTTATGTGTATATTTGCATTTATGTGCAGTTGCCATGATGATTCCAGAAACATTAGCAAAGCTAGAATATATAAACACATGTCAAACACATTTTAGCTTAAGCTAATTTGATAGAGAGATATAGAGAACATTACTTTGAGAAACTATCCGGGAACCACAGGAACGATATGTGGCATCCCAATATATGGCTCATCTTCATTTATATTAGGTTCATTATTCCACTGACAAGTTATTGAGATGCTGTAACACTGGATCTATTTGCAGATGCACAGCCATTTCGTGGGCCAATGTCCACAAGTAAGAAATGCATTTATTTAATTATCTAAAATAGCCTGAAAATTAGATGTCTGAAACGTCTTGTTTTAGATGACTTATAAAATGCAGTGCATGCCACGTTTTTGTACGCAATAGCATAACATACAGTAGGACTCATAACAAAGTAGGCGACAGCTATTGACACCATTTCTAGGTGAATGTGGCTTCATCAACGCCTTCAACTAGAGAGTGATCTGAGAAACGGCATTTGCTTTCCAATCTGTAGAGTCAAATCACATATGTCTGATCTTTGTTAAATGAAGATAATCTGATGTGGTGCGGATGTACCATTGGTAAAGCAGGATGCCACCCATGATCAACAGCACACATTTGATTATTCCATTTTGCTGTGTCTCTAAGTTCAAAGATAAAACCCGCACGAGTCACCGAGAGTCATATAGGAAACCCATGCCATACTATAGTGTGACCGAATGTTTAAAATGTCTGTATATCTATGTCTAGTACACCCTCTATTCTATGGCCATGTGACCTATGTTTGATTGATCCCGTCGGCTGGAGAACTGTGAAATTAAACTATATATAAAGCTAATCCACTCATTGAGGACTCCATCTCTGCACAAATACAAGCTTAAAAGCTACTCATGGGTATATTACGATTCTATTACGGGTAGCTCAATAAATCCTAGAAATCATAACCAAACCGTACCCAAAGTAACATACTGGTGATTGAACTGCACGTATATAGATTTTGAGAAAAAAACAAGAACCCAAGATGTATCCTTAGATTTTTTAGTTTGGGTACATACCAGTACCGAATCAAACCAACCGGACCTGTTACAGAGCCCTGGTGGTATGGCCACACGGGTGCGGGGTGCGTGTGTTTCGAGGATAAATGCCTGGACGTGATGCACCCGTACTGCCCATATGAGTGCAAGGTGAGTGCGAACATCGCAAAGGAGCAGCAGGTACTCGATGGAGAGGCATTTACAGTGGTCTTCTATGATGATTCAATGTGAAAATTAGTACGCATAAATGTTCATTTAGCGATTACAATTAGAAAGCAAGAAGTAGCAAACAGCACAGAGTGGCCACTTAACAGGGTTACAATCACTGAACACCACTTACAATGAACTAGTTATTTTGTTTCTTACATATACATTGTTGCATTAGCAAGACTTTCCTAGACATAATTCCTACATTAAATTGACCGATTCTTTTCAACGTTTTGTCATCATCAATATGGCTAATTAATAGCCAGTGGCAAATAAAAAAAATGAAAATGTGGCTTTGGGTCAAAGTGCAAATTGAACCCTTGATCCGCTACTGCAAACGTGCTCAAGACAAATATTTCGCCAGAGTGGGAATCTTAAGTCCTGATCTATGGTGGGGGCCACATCTGAAAAGGACGTGCGGCTAAAATGTCAGCACTTTGCTTATAGCACACGCATTATGGCACAATACCACGGCCATACCTGTGATCCATGAATTGTTTTCCATCCAGGACAACTGTCCAGAAGACCACTGTTGTTTCTGTGAAATAGACCTGACCGCTGATGACATATGTGAGGAGGACTACTTGTGCGACTGTCAGCGTCGCACCTGCACCCGACTGGGCCTCAAGTTCTGTGATCCGGAGCTTTGTGAGGGGCGGTGTGGAGGGGACCAGCTGCTGCTGTGGAGGTACGCTCTTTAAAATAAATGCAATCTAAAAAAAAGCTTGACGGGAAGTGGTGATTGGATGTAAAGGAACAATGAGATATGGTAGATCCAGTTAGGACCTGTTAGAAAATAATGAATGACATTATATCTTATAATGGCCAAGTAAAAAATGATTATTCTAAGAACTTGGCCAACTTGTACGTAGTTTTAACTCTAACCAAAGTCAGACGAGACAATAATCCACTTAACAATTACTATGAATCTGTCGTCTTCAATCATTGTCTATGTGAGACTGTATCTTTAAGATTTTGAGAATGGGCTGTTGTCATTACTAGAGACCAAGTGTCCATCGTGGGCCGAGTGCCAATGCATGGAGAACCCGTGTTCGGACGAGCCTCATCTGGAGGAGTGTGCTCGGGAGCAGTGTAAGGCGAGCTGCCAGAACGGCCACTGCTGCTGCTGTCCAGACGGTAGGTGGGAAGCCAGAGATGGGAGTTTCCTTATCTTAATCATACGAAGAAGTATTTGCCACGGATCTAAATCTCTTTCAGAGAGGTACTATGCCAACTATTTCTTGTACCTTATATTCAATCCATGCAAATCTTAAGAAATATTGAAATCTAAGTAAGAATTATAGAACTATAATGTGTAAGGCCTCAACATGGAAACCTTCCGATAACAAACTCTTCACGTAAAAACACTTTGCATGGGTCATTTTATTTGTATATAAACTCGTAATAAAACACGGATATCTGTTCTCAACAGACTGGCGCGAGTGCCACAACTACGCTCCGTGTCGGTGCAGTGACGTGCCGTGCAATCAGCTGTCAGGGGCGGGCTATTGTGATGCTGACCGCTGCCGCGCCCCTGAGGGTGAAGGTTACCGCTGTCCTAAAGACCAGTGCTGCTGTGAGATGTTTTCGACACCACCGCCTGATTGATTGATGGATTGTATAATT